>JAUCMR010000024.1:1325012-1336059 GCA_032357425.1 Enteromius argenteus
TGGTTTAACGAAAAACTTGAACAATGTCTTTAAGAAATTTTCATCTGTCAAAGGCACTCTATGGTGATATTGACCCAATTACATTTTTATTTTTAATTAAGTGGTGGAAACGGGGTTTCAAAGTAACTTGCATTTCTTTGTAATTTGACAATCAATTGTTTCAAAGTAAATACTACTTTTTTTCTGTTCACCCAGATATTCTTACCAGATCAAACAACATCTGAGAGTCTAGAGAGAACGGAAGATGTGGGCTGAAGCATATCAGCTTTTACATTACGGGCATCGAAATGCAGATGTCCTGGGGAGTTGGCAGTGAAAACATAAATTCAATAGTCATTTGTAAAAGATACTAACAGCGGGTGCAATGTATCACTTCAAAGACTGTTTCTTCAAATGACAATGCAAATGAAAACGTCCAATATTACATAACAGAGAGATTCCCCTGTGTGTTTGCACAAGCGAACAGAATCCTTCCAGTGTGAATGGGATACCTCAATTACATATGATAATCTGGTTTAGGTTTTGGTTATGTGCACATGCAAGTATGTCACAGTATGTATGTGTGAACACGGTTTCCCTCAAGTCTAGGAGACAAGGTTTGAATTTTCCTCGAGGCCAAAGGAATTAACACATTTTCCAGAGAGTTTAGTAATGACTCATTTCTAATGGCACTGGCAAACCTATGTTGAATGAATTAAATCTCCAGCTGCAGGGCAAAGACAAGCACCTGCCACATCTGGCAGACAAGGTCAGATCATTCACCCAAATTATGAAAACTTGAGTGAAGGAATATAGATTTATTTGAAAATAAGTGGCAAATCTAACAAGCTCAAATAAAGGTTCCAAGAGTGGGTTTTTGCAGTGATATCATAATATTAAAAAAACATTTTTTTCTTAGTGTGAAGAACCTTATTTCACTATCTATGCACATTTTGCATACTGGAAAAGTTCCATGGATGTTGGTGGTTCTTCAATGAACCATAAATGGCAATAAAGCACATATATTTTTAATCTTCAATATATTTTCATGACAATAGTGGCCTATATGACTGGCTAAGAGATTCATTCACCACTGCTGATCTGAGCTCCTCTGAGAAGCAGTGGTTCATGACTTCTGACTCAAGCCTGAGGCTAAAGGTCCCGTCACAGTTGAGTTCTGGTTGCTGTGGAGCGGGAGGTCCTGCTCATAGATCACACCGCCACATGCTATCTGTTTCGTGGATAAAATACAGATCTAAGCTCAACACTGAAAATGAAAGAGTGGCATAATCAAAGCTGCAGTTCTTTTAACATTTCCTCCTCGTGACTAACTTTTAATCCTATAAAGCCTAACATAGATTGTGTGTAATTGGTATTTCAGCGGGTTTTGATCATATTGACAATTTAGACTCTTTAGGAAAGTGTTTATCAAATAGTATACAAGCTTTATGGTTAAACTTGTCTGTGCTGTGATTTAAATACAAAGCAGAGCTTTCTCTTTCTTTAATACCATGCCTGAGCTTGCTTGTTTATCACTAGTTAGTCCAGGTTGTGAAACTCTGGAAAAGAATTAATGGCAAATGTATTAATTTATTAAATCCAGATGGGACATTTAAGAAAAGTCATTTGCACTCGTTTTGTATTTAAATGTCATTGGAAGTCCAATTTTAAATATCACCCACAGGCAAATACATAATCATTAGTACAGAAATGAATAAAAAGACACAATTTGTTCATTGTATTTAATTATTATGCATACATCCCTTATGACTTTATATTAACACATTACACAGAAATGTAAACCTAAAACCTTGATGTTCATTTAAAAACATTACAAACCAACTTCCACTGGTAAGGTGGAAGAAGTTTTATGCATATAGGCAAATACTAAATCTATAAAATTATTTGGAGCTATAAATTGGATTAAGGCTAAAAATGTAACTAAATATAAGACTGAGAGTGAAGGAATTCAGAGAAAATCTTGTTAATGCTTCTCAAGATAAGCTTATTGTATGCAATTTGCAGTGCTGGGTATAAAATTAAGTAGGCTACTCGTAATAATATTACATTTTAAAATACTTGTAATCAGACTACTATTCTTCATTACATATTTTTATATTAATGATTAGTAATTTATTGATTCTTTTTCATTTGTCTAAATTTTCCTTTTTAAAATTATATTTCTGGTAACACTTTGTTTTAAGGTGTCCTTTTTACACGTTACATGTACTTACTGTTATAATAACACTTAATTATACACTACAGTACTTAATGTATAATTACACTGTAACAAGGACACCTTAAAGGGTTAGTTCTGTCATTAATTACTCACCCTCATGTCGTTCCAAACCCGTAAGACCTTCGTTCATCTTCAGAACACAAATTAAGATATTTTTGATGATATTAGAGAGCCATCCAACCATCAATAGACAGCAATACAACTGAAATTGTCCAGATCCAGAGGTGTACTAAAAACACCGGTAAAACAGTCCATGTGACACCAGTGGCTTAACTTCAGTTTTGCGATGTTAAGAGAATACTTTTTTGCGCAGTGAAAACAAAAATAACATTATTTAACCCTTGTGCACTGTTCAAATTTACTACCCTCAGGTTATGTTAGGGGTCAAAAACGACCCATAAATTAAACGGCTGTAAAAATGTTTCCGATAAATATTTTTTTTACATTTTTTTTGCATAAATCTCTTAACTCAACAATTCTTCTCTCCTAACTTAACTCTAAAAATGGCGGAAGACATATCACAACAAAGCGTACGAAAAAAAATATATTCATTTGTGTTCGAAGATGAACCAAGGTCTTATGGGTTTGGAAGGTGAGTAATTAATTACCAACAGAAATTAAATTTTTTGGTGAACTAACCCTTTAAAATGAAGTGTAACCATATTTCCTAAACTATGTCATGTAATGGATTATGTTACTAACTACAATTTGAGTCATGCAATTTGGAATCAGTAAAAGACTACACTTTGTTAGTAATCTACTCAGCACAGTGGTAACTGGTTATGATCTGAAACACTGCTTCGTTATTACATTCTTTCAGAAATTCCTTGTTTGTTTTAGGCATGAATGTATAAATGAGTTTAATCGGCGTGCTTCTTCTCCCTTCAGTCTTTGACAAGTCCAGCAGTCTTCTGAGATTTGCCAGCTGACCCTCCAGTCCTAGTGTTCAGACAACTTACCAGAATCACCAGTGTGAATATTTTCTAAACTTTCCCACAAAGTTTTTAGTTACACTTTTCCTTATTGGAATGTTTATGTCCCTTAGGAAGAGTGCCCTCATTAAGGATTCTGCTAGATTTTGCTGCAGTGAACTAATTTTCCAGATATTATTTTATATAGCGGTTTTCTTATGTGGCATTTGTTGTTGTTTTCCCAGCCACACATGCAAACATTATATATATATATGTGTGTGTGTGTGTGTGTGTGCGTGTGCGTTTTTGTGACAAATCAGGACATAAATTTGTATAATGACACAGGACATAGGTATTACAAGGAGAAAGTGACTTTTCAGGACATTAACCCATGTCCCCACTTTCCAAAACGCTTATAAAGAGCATAGGGTTAGTGTAGGGCAATAGCACATACAGTTTGTACAGTATAAAAACCATTACGCCTATATTTTGACAGAAACAAACATTGAATGTGTGTGTGTGGCCTATCTATCTTGCTTGAAGATTTTAAACTTCAAAGCTTAGAAACTTTTATTTCCTTTGCTAAAGTTTGTAGATATTTCATCTAGTTTGAGACCAGCCAACCACTGTGTTACTGTGAATATTTTATTATATTAATATTTTGCCTGCTCTGTCTCAGTGATGCATATTGGTAGCCAAAGCTCAATTGCTCTTCGTCCCAATTATACTGCTTTAATCGCCTTGCTTATGACTAGTTATTTCAGTGGCAAAACTTCTCAGAAAAAGATTTGTTGGCAGATTTATTAATAAATGATCCAGATGGGACATTTAAGAAAATATAAGTCATTTGCACTCTTTTTTTGTACTTAGATGTCAAAGAATCACCAATATTAAATATAACTGTCTGTTCCAAATACACTTCTTTAATCACCACTTTTAAAACAACAAAAAAGAAAAACATACTCCTTCCTTATCCTGCTTAGTGGAAAAAAAATAAGAATAATTCCTTGGCAACCTTATTTCTTATATGAATGTTACACTTGAATCTTAAATTTAATGTGTACTGACGTGATATGAGAAGGAAGGGTCAGTCTTCAGTATGTTCTTTCTGATATTGACCCACACTCACTATGAACCCAAATTTACGAGCTGAAGTCAGATACTGCCAATGCATCAAAAAGATCTACAGTGAGCAGATCACTACATTCCCAGATATCTGACAAATTTCTCTTGACTATGAAAACAAAAATTTAGTGGTCTAATGTAACTCATCACCAAGTTGCATTTGCCAACCTAGGCTCATTGGAAATACGTTCCTCTAACTACATTTCTGCGAAACTCCAAAAATGCACTTATACAAATCACTGCAGTTTCTGAAATGAACACTAGAAGCAGTAAAATCAACAACTTTTATTCCTTTTCACACAATGTATGATTTGCAGGTCCACAGTTTTGATTAATAAAAGACAGATTTTTGTACAATCACTTGAGGAATATCATGTTGTGACCAATTTGAAACCAATTTTAATATTTTTTGACATTTGAAAACTTAAATATTTAAACGTTAGTGTCACATATCAAATTCATATGCATGAGTTTTCTAACTCAGTAGGTTTGCTCTGTAGCTCACGTGATTAGTTGATGAAGAGCTCTAGTTTGAACCCCATAAATTGACGATTCAGCAAATCAGCTATAAACCACAAAAGAAAGTTAAAATAGCATGGCTGCATCAACAACAAATATGTAAATGTGAGCCAGGGTTCACATATTGAACTCATGCTTTAGCGCAACTCACTGGTCATTTCACTTTGAAACTGACAGGTAACTGACAGATTAAATGTGCAGTATGGTATGTAAAAAGGTGCAGCGGAAATGTTTTTAGAGGCACGTATTTTGATTGAGACTGGGTTGGTTACACTTACAATACAAGGACTAGTTCAGGTGAACCCTGGTGCTATGCTTACAATCCTTTATCGAATTTGGTGAAAATGAATGGCATTTCAAAAATTGTTTGGAGATCTCTCGTTATGCTATTTTAGCACCAAATCTGGGATTTAATCTTTTAGACAACTTGTTTTCTATTAGAAAGGGTTTAGTATGCACCTCAGATTTTGGGTTAAGAAAAAGCATGATTTGTGGATAATTTCAAAAATTTTCATTCAGAAACTGTGCATGTGCTCAGATCAATGAGACTAATGATCAATAAGTTCCAAAAAGGAATACAAAACCTTAAAGTTTACAAGTTTACCCTTACCTACAATCTGATTAAGTTTATTAAGTTTATAAATATTAGGCTCCGCCTAATATGTATAAGGATGGATTTAAAGGATGGGTTGGGGAGCATGATTAATTGCTAATAAATACAATTAATGAATATTAAATTCACTGGTTCAATTAGTTTAGAAACCATACTCAAAGCAAAATACAGATGCAACCCTTTTTGCTATGTTAAGTGTGAAGGTTGATCTCCAGGATCAGTATTGAGAAATGCAATGTTATGCATTTGTACAGAATGACGACTTTTTGAATATAAGCAGGAAGTGAAAATAATTTGGCACTTCATTCAGGTGTTCTTCCTTTTGGGAATCATTTAACCCTCAATTTTAACAGATCACACAAATGTCAATGCCTCCACTTAGTAGTATAAAAGGCTTTGATCACCCTACTAAACTCTACCAAATCTATAAACCTAAATGCACTCAATTCAACTACCACATGAGATGTGCTATTAAATTAAATAACTCAATTTTGAAATATCATGATGTCAAATGTCATCAGTAAAAATGAATTAAAATGTGTTAAAAAAAACACTTCCCAAAATGCAGTGCTTTGTACTTTCTGCATGAATAACACAAGTGACAAATGCGACTGCAGATATAAATTCATTTAAACAAAGCACACACATTCTGAAGTAAAATAACTACAATTAAAGTTAAATACTAAATTAACTCTTTCAACTTTTAAAGGGAACTTAAATTCAATTAACATTTAAATAAATAGGTGCTCACAACATGAGGAATTACAAATATGACCGATGTAAAAATACATCAAGGCATGAGTTATGGACTCATATTTTAGCAAGAAAAACTTTGAAGTTAAAAATGCCTTCAGTTGTTTTTTTACAAACATGCAGATATTTTTACTCAACAATACATTAGCTGATGGACTGGAGTCGTGATTATTTGAGGATTTTTATAATGTTTTTATCAGCTTATTCTGACAGCACCCACTCACTGCAGAGGATCCAAAGGTGAGTAAATGATGCAATGCTGCATTCCTCCAAATTTGTTCTGATGAATAAACAAACTCAAATGGATGGCCTGATGTATGTAAACTTTCAGCAAATCTTCATTTTTGTGTGAACCATTCCTTTAAAGTTGTGTAGGCACTTGTATTAAAGGGTGAAGATAACCTCAATGGGGTGCTTCCAGCAATGGTGATGGTAACCACAATTACAGTTGCATTTCCAGGTCTGTTAGCCCTCAGTCCCCAAAGAATTTGTGTGTTCAGCTCCTGAGCTGGAGGAGATTGAGTCCAGCAGTAAGAAGGGGGCATATTTTAAGCTTTTAATGTGAATTAGATAATGATTATCAATTATGCATAACGCTCACAGCCATATGCACATCTGCTCAAAAAGCCATAGAGATGTTCTTGTTTGCAGTTATGGTCTGACTGCAGAAAGGAGGAGGAGGGAGGGAGTTAGAGGACGGCTATTGCAGAAATGCTGCTGTAATTTCTCAACATCACTGTGATATCTCCACACTGACCCCGAAGAAAGAGATTTGTATTTAAAAAAAAAAACACTGATACAACTGGTGAACCCCTGTTGGAAAGGCAAAAAGAAAGAAAGAAACAAAAACAAAACACATTTGACAAAAAATGCAAATAATGCATTACCAGTGGTGTAATAGGATCACTAATATCATAGCTTTTGTTAAAATTTGAGATTTGTGTTTGTTTGTTTGTTTATTTATTCAAATTTTAGTGATTGTGTTGTGTGCTGTCCGCTGTTGTCTCTTTTTGTGTAATTTTATCAATGTCTGTATACCTTCACTCTCTCTCTATATATATATAGTTTATGTAGTTTTAATTATTTAATTATTTTAAATGAAAATGAGAGGTGTGTATTATATACAAACATTTCACTAGTTCACACTTCCTCATAATGCGAATAGAAAAGCGTGTTTGGCGTGCTGGGAATCCTCTGCGGAAACTGGGGTTGAAAACCTCTGCGGAGGCTGGGGACCTCTGCTGAGGTGGGATAGATGAGAAAAAGACCTCTGCGGAGGTGGGATAGAAGAGAAAAGACCTCTGCGGAGGTGGCAGGGCAGGAAACCTTTGCGGAGGAGGGCAACCTCTGTGGAGGTGAGGTTGAGAAACCTCTGCGCAGGCTGGGAGCCTCTGCAGAGGCGGGATAGGAAAGAGAGCAAGACCTCTGCGGAGGTGGGGGGGTGGGGAAGCCTCTGGAGACGGGGAGGGGAAGAAAACCTCTGCGGAGGCGGGATAGAAGAGAGAAAGGCCTCTGCGGAGGCGGGGAAGCTGGGAGAGACCTCTGCGGAGGTGGTGTGGCGGGGAAGCTTAATAAGAGTAGCAGCAGAGGAACTGGGTTGGCTGGGGATCTGCGTCTAAGCCAGCGTCCTGAAAGCGAGAAGTGGAGTCAGTAAAATAATTATCTTTACCAGGGATATGTTTAGCAATCAATATGAATTGGTCTCAGGCTGAGCTCCAAATAAGGCGTCTGGGGAAGGGCAATTTAGCGGGGGAGTGGGAGCTGTTTTAAACTTAAATGCAGATGTGATATCCACTTGCCGTCTGGGCCCTGCAGCCCACTTTAAAGATGGCTATGACTTGATCTGTATCGTGATAGGGAAGGGAGAATTCTTCAAGCTGTTGATGCTGGGGATGTCTGAATTAAAGGGTGAGGAGAGGTCTATGATGAGGTGCTTTGCCAGGGAATTTACGGGTAGCTATACCGATCGGGCTGATCTGAAAGGTGCTGAAAAAAGGGGTGAGGGAAAGGGGGCGATTATGAATTTGCTTCTAGGAGTTCGACTGCTTTGGGGTCGGTGCTGGTGGATTGGAGACTGGGGCAGATGAAGATTGGAGGGGAGGCTGCAAAACTCCTGGGTGTAAGCATTGCATCAGATCTGATAACAGATAATGGTAAGAGTTAGGATCAGAATGCAAGCTCTTGCTTCCTAGCATGAACACACCAATCTGCGTCTGTTTAATTCAGCGGGCCGTTGAGGAGCAGAGTTTCAGTTAAAATAAATATTATGTTGCTTCTAACTCTATTTATATGCAAGTATAGCCAAATCACAGTGTAGCCATTTACTATCTTATGTGAATTTAATTTTGTCAGACAGCAACTCGACTATAAATCAGGATTTAATCTAGATAACATCTTGTAAGGTAGAGCTAATAATAATAATGGGCTATGTTCCAGTCACTATTTCATATAATTTCCGTTTTTGACAACAGAAACCATTAAGCTAAATATATCAATGAAAATGTTAGATTGAGAATTTGGGTGTGTTAAAATACGTTATGTGGCCATGGAGAAGTAAAATAATATGCCGCACTGACGTAATGAATATGCGATTTACTTATGACATAATCTGGCGACATCTAGCGAGTTTCAAGCTGGCTTTATTACTTGCGATTGAAAAGTTGGCAACACTGGGCTTGGTTCTGCGTCCGGGGCGGAGAATGGAAGAGGAAGCCGGCGTGTGGTGAGTAGCGTGGGTTCTTTCACGGGAGGTTTGCTTTTGGCGGATGAAGAGTGGAGAGAGAGATCGGAGCGCACGAGCTTGCGACCTTGAATGGAAGCCACGGGCTCCCGTGGGAATTCCGGCGGGGCAGCTGCCTCAATGCTGGCTAGGGCTGGAAGAGGAGCTGGGTCCTCTTGATCGAGCTCAGATGAGTAATCGGAGTTTAGACAGCTTGTCTGGCAGAGCGAGATCATGCAAGAACGGGATGGGAGGAAATCAAGCTTATTAAAGGCGGAGATGCTAGATTCCGATTGGGTGAACGGATAATAGGCTGATTGAGGAATGCGAAGCCAGCCGTGGCTAATTGTTCGTACGTGCTTCTCCCGAAATTTGTTTATCAACATCACAAAAACACAAATACATATACATATATATAATTTAGGTAATGTTTATTTTATTTAATGAGTGCTCTATGATTTTAAATTTGGTTATAATAATAACCCCACGGATTAAAAATACTAAGACCTAAATAAATGTATTTAAATAACAAAAATACTAAAATACTACTTAATCGTTGATGTATACATTATTATTGTGAGAGAGTGTGTGTGGATGTTTGTGTGCATGTGTGTTTTTTGACAACACGCCAATTTTCACAGCATTTAATGTTCATTTAAGATCTATAGATGTACTGTACATACTCAATGTTTCAGCTCATTACTCCAAAAGCGATGTTTGGGTTTGACATTTGAGAGATCGAAAGCATATACGTGAGTTGACTGTAGAAGATGTTAAGTAACTTGTTTGCTTGCTTTTACTGGCAAACACCATTAGGTGGTATTTGATATCATCACATGGCAGCACCACACTGACTAAGAAATTGTTACAGTATAAAGAGCAACACAGTGTAAACTCTTACTATCATTTGCTTTCAGAAAAAAAAAGGTTACACTTTATTTCGATAGTCCATTTAGACATTCTATAAATAACTTTGTAACTACATGACTACTGCATGTCAACTAATTCTCGTTAATTCACAACTACATGTCTACTAACTCTCAGAGAAGACTGTTAGGGTAGGTTTATGGTTGGTAGAATAAGTTGAAATATACTTGCAAAGTTTAGTCAGTATGTAGTATATTGTCTACTCATCAAAAAGTGTTAGAAGATATTAAGCAGATAGGCTACTAATACTCTAATGACTGCTAGTTGACATGTAGTTGCAAAGTTACTTACTGTTAGTCGAATATCTAAAGTGGACCATCAAAATAAAGTGTTACCAAAAAAAACACTAAGGTGGTACCTTTTCAAAAGGTCCTAAATATTAAATAAAGGTAATATTTACCATTCAGGAGGCTAAAAAGATAAAAACTGACTGGTTAGTATAGGCTCTTATTACAATTTTTATTACATTTATTTTCAGGCAGACCATATTCACGATCATAGAAATTAGTACAACACTTGCTATTCTAACTGAAATGGACATCAGCAACACAATGAAGAGATGACAGAAAAAGAATATGAATAAAGGCTTGTGGCCCCTATTGATTTATGAATTTGATATATATGTATTTGTGTGTGTGTATCAAATGCATATCAAATATTAGGATTCTCAGTTCAACACATTTATTCTGGGATGACTTTTTATGGCATTCCAAAGTAAGTGGGTGACCTGGGAAACCTAATATTTCACTAGATTAATGTAATATTTAGATATATATGTGATTTACATGAATGTGATAATACATTGAATGTGCCTTATGTTCTAGCAAAAATAAGCAAATTGTGCTCTATGTGTTTTAATTTTTAATTTTTCAGTCGGTGGTCTCTTCCACCCACTTCAAAAACCCATCTGATTATCTGAGTCATATTGACAGAGAACAACTGAAAATCTCAACCTGGTCTCATAAAAATACGTATGTGCACTTTTTGTGCAAAATTATGTACCTTTTCACATACCTTAAGGCCCCGTTATACTTCAAACAAACTTCTTTTTTGTTCTTTGTTTGAGGGCAAAAAGATGTTCGAAAAGCAATGGTATACTGTTTCCGAACATTCTGACACCCCCATACTGCTGGAGGCAGGGTGTAGATTAACCCTCTGGGTTCTGAGGTTACTTTGGGGCCCCTAAGATGTTTTGACATGCTCTGATATTTGTGGTTATTTCAGCTACTTATAACATACTATTGACCAACATGTAATTGTTT
>JAUCMR010000024.1:1336159-1352132 GCA_032357425.1 Enteromius argenteus
AATGAGGGAAAAATGAACTTAAATGATTTTAGCAAATGGCTGCAATATAACAAAGAGTGAAAAATGTAAGGGGGTCTCAATACTTTTCCTACCCACTGTTTCTGTGGCAGCTCAGCTACATATATAGTGACTTGGAGATGTTGCTCTTTTGCCTGACCTCGGCAAGAACTGGGAAGAAAAAAATTCCGCGTCAAAGAAGGCGGAGTTCAGAACACACCCACTGACTGCGTAGCCACCTCAGACCAATGGGAGCTCAAAGGTGTTTAGGTGTTTTAAAGCTCAAAGGTGTTTTAAAATGAACTCCCCAAAAAGTTTGCTTTGGTCAGCTGATTCGATTTGCCAAAAAAATCTCAAAACAAGCTTCCTTTTGGCCTGATTTTGTTCGAAATTATGTCATTTCGGTTTGTTCTTTGATTTCATTTGAAGTATATTGGGGCCTTTACTGCACACTTCGCCGCAGTTTCAAAGATAAATGTCCACTGAGTAGCTCTAAAACAAGAACCCTGACATGTTTTTATTACGTTGATGTAGGTACGTATTGCTGTGTTTTTATTATGTTAAATATCTGGGGACTGTCACTAAAAACTGATATAAAAATGCATTTGTTGATGCAACCTTGTCATTTCAACTTCCTTTTATGCAGATTTGAACAGTTTTGTTAAACCGCAGTTACACAGGATTTAAACCGGAGCTCCTCGCCTCTCAAGTACATCTCTGTACTCTGTGAGGTACTGATCAAACCTACCGTCTATGAAACCCTATATATATATATGAAGCTGGATATGTGTGTTGCCAACATTAAAAAGCATCAGTTTTCAAATATCGCAGCATATTAATATTGTTTTGAAGTCATATGATATTATTTAATTGTGCGAAAATTGCACTTTATTAATTGAAACTCTGTAAATTTGTGTGAAAAGGAATAAAAGGTGTCAGAGTTTTACTGCCTCTAGTGTTCATTTCTTTAGTAAACTGCAGTGATATGTACTTATTGGTACACATTTCGTGTCTCGCTAAAAAAGTGCACCCAAGTAAGTTTATGCCACGCAGAAAAATCTGCTCACTAGAAAAGAAAAAACAGGAAAGAGGAAGTGAAGCCAAAATTACAGAACATTTCTGAGAAAGGTCAGTTTATTAAACCTGACTTATTGCATTAGCATTAACCGAGAAGTTAATGTTGGGTTTACTTCTGGGTTTAGCACTACTTCAAATTCTCATTTATACGGAGCCCCTGGTGATGAAAAAAGATATGAAATGGGAGGAAAATTATATTTCATTGACTTGTGGTTCACATTTTTGAGTTCCCCGAAGAAACTTTGCATTCTCTTGTGACAGTATTGTGTTTACCCGAAAAATTTGCATTGAAATATAGTTTTGCGATCTCATATATTTCCATCACCAGTTTTCTTAGAGAGTACAAAAGTTTTGTTGCACTGAAATAAATGTTTTCTTCTCATCTCATTTGTGTCCCATATTATGGAGCCCCTAAAGGCTGGTATCATAAAAACATTGAAATATATTTTTTCCTCCCATCTCTTGTTATGTATATCACTAGTTTTGCATTCCACGCAAAGTTTCTCAAGGGGAAGGCAAATGTTTTGCGAACAAACAGATTTAGAGAAATATTTACCTAGAAATATACTCACCCTCAGGACACCCATATAAATAAGTTTGTTTCTTGAACAGATTTGTAGAAATGTAGCATTACATCACTTGCTCATCAATGGATCCTCTGAAGTGAATGGGTGCCGTCAGAATGAGACCCCAAACATCACAATAATCCTCATGACTCCAGTCCATCAATTAATGTATTATTGAAATAACAAATTATATGTTTGTAACTTCCAACTGTTGCTTGCTAATATATGTCATTTATTTATAATATTGCTTTTTCCACTATTAATTTAATAACAGTTGTAGCATCAATTGCTTGAATACACATTCATCAAACCTTGATTTTTAATACAAAATGCTGAACATCAAAACGAAACAGGTCTATTTGAACCTTACATTTAATTTACTACCAAACGAGAACATCAGTTTATTATTTAGCTAAACTGGCTGAGAAATGATAATCCTTAATAGGAAATTACATCAAATGCAAGAGATGAAAGATAAGCTGATAGCAATAACACTGAAGGACAGAAATAAAGGAACTTATCAAAGAACAGATACTATTAAAAAAAAATAATAAAAGATATTTCATTGGAGAAACATGATCCAATTTCTTGACGGTCTTGTTTTTGCTCAGCATTGGCTGTACTGTACATGCTGCTCTCTGTGTTATTCTGTTGCTCTGGGGGAAGCAAATGCTTCTGGTGACATGATTAAAATCATAATAGTGAGCAAACTCAGGAAACACAGATAAAGAGAGCTGTGGTCAGTTGATTCTGGAACATCACCAGCTCTCTAAGGAATTCTGTCCACATTGACCTTTTCATTTCGGTGAAAAAAACAGAACAAAATTCACCGATCCAGCAAAACCTCCTTTGCTGCACTACTTTTCTGGCTCATATGGGATATTTAACTAACAGCCGTGCTAAGATACTTGCTTGGAGTTGTATCTTTAGTTAGTGTGCTAACAGCTCAGTATTAGTCATATTTGCTTACTTTTAATGGAATTATAAGAATACATAATTATGCAATTTATTGCATTTTTTATATTTTTGAAAGAAGTCTTATAGTCACCAAGACTGTCTTTTAAAATAAAAAAATACTGTAAAACAGCAATATTTTTATACAATTTAACTGTTTTCTAATACGTTGACTTGCTGCTCAAGAAACTATTTCTATTACAAATGAAAAATACTAAGCAGACACAATTCTATTCAATATAAAAAAATTATGAGAAATGTTTCAAGCACAAAATCAGAAGACTGGAGTAATGATGCTAAAAATTCAGCTGTGCATCACATAAAATAAATCACATTTTATAATGTTCAAATAGAAATCTATTCCTTTTAATAGTGAAATATTTCACAATTTTGCTGTTTTATTTTATTTTGTAATCATGTAATTTGATCAAGTAAAAGCAGTCTTGAAGTAAAATTATATTATTAATAATTATCATATTGAATTTATATTATTATTTGTATATTCAATATTAATATCTATACATTTCAAATTCATACATATAAAACTACAAAATGTGTTACTGGGTGAGTAATGTTACATGTTGGTACCAAGCCATGACAACCACTACTCTCCACTCAAAATAAAAAAGGGCCATGACACCCCTTTCAATCAAATCAAATCCACTTACTCCTCAAGCAAATACAGTAACTGGTATCTAAAACTCAAGAGATTGAATTGACTTTTATTCTTGGGCAGGACTGAACAGAATGTGGTGACCTGTCGTCTCTGTGCTGATGTGGCTCAGGTGGAAGTGCAGTGGGTGGGTTGAGGCCACACTGAACGTGTGTGCATTGGTAAATATTAAGGGCTAAAGACAAACAGAGGAAAGTGAGTTTAGATGGTATTGAGCATGGGGAGCTGATAACAGCCGTTAATCTGGGGTGATCTGGAAAGATCAATATGGGAATAACCCTAGGTGAGAAAAGAAAGGTCAAAGAATGTTGACTAGGAGAGAAATGGACGACTTTCCATTATCTCTTATCTATTTCATTCTCTTGACCTATGCATGTCTACATTTGGCTAGAGAGAGTATTTACATAATTTCAAAGGATGAAGTATTCATATCATTTTCTGAAAAATCAGTACCCTTCTCTGGCTTTCAAAACTCTTGAGACTCGCCCATTAAAGTCGAGAGGGTGTGGACAGAACTTGACCCCAATGAGGGTTTTCATTGATCATACAGTTCTTGGCATCCTTGTACCTGTTGTGATGTACATTATTCACCAGCAAACGCCAGTGTGTTCTCTTCAACCCCCCTCCTTGAAAGTAACGATTAAGCTATAAAAAGTGGAGCAATGTTCTCTTCGGTAATGAAAGCAATGGAACGGGAATTATTACTTTTGCTGGAGAGCAGTCAAATTATGAATTAGCATGCAAAGGCCCACATCAGTCGTATAAATTTTGTTCAATAGCAAATATTCAGATAGGTCTTGAACAGCTTTTTGGGGAGAATTCTTCGCAGATAACGCTGAAATAAATGAGGAATCAATGAAAACACAGTCCTAAGGAATCAATGACAGCTGTATTAAATTCTGCATTAAATAAATTCACCCAGACAATGTATTTTCTAAATGCAATTTTGACCTTGCAATGTTTAATTGAAAAGTTGTAACTGGACCCTAAAAGACGACCAATCTTATACTGGGGAAGTACTACATGCTGCACTTTTCTAAACAGGGGTGGTTAAACTCCACCTCTTCAAGGGCAGGGCCTGTGCTGTTTTAGGCGGTGTTTTAGTTTGAGGATGGCAGCCTACTTACCGCATCTTTAATTATGAGTCCCAGGTTTTTGCAAGAATTGGACTCTGTTAAGAGTTTGCTGAGCCTAACATTGCATGGAAATCTGTTCTTGGACGAGCAACAGCAGCCTGGTCCGTTTACTGAGAGGAGAAAGAGGCTGCAGACACCTGCTGTGGTGCACATGATTTCTCCAGTGTGACGATTTTGGACTCTCCACAGAGTCCCGGTTCAAACAGCATGTCACAAACACCAAAACATGAGCTCTAAAGATTCAGGTTTGTTTCTGGTTTATTCATGCTTTTGGATTTACACAGTCATACTTTACAACGCACCTATTGACTTTTAAAAATCATGAACTGTTTAATATCACAAAACCATTTTTGATGTCAAAAACATAAATTTTTAAAACATCTACATCTACAGTTTTCGCAGACACAGTCTAATACGATACATATAGCAAGCCTGTTTTGTTGTGTTTATATTAGCACTGTCAAATGATCATGATTAATTACATGAATTACACAATATTTACATGAATATACATTGAAATATTATTATGTAATACTATTATTAACTAATACAAAAAAATATAATACTGCTGGAAAATGGTTGTTTTATCCCCTAAAATGTAAGTTTTCTGTTTAAATTCATTGCAATTTTTTTTTTGTTTTCCTGAGCTATCACACATTTTTCCCTAGTTTACTAAATTTACCTACTAAAATGTCAGTGTAACAATCTTGTCAGGCATATTTACAACAAAAATTAATTTATGAAATATTAAAAGACGAATTACTTTCACCCCAAATACTAATTAGTTATAATTTAGCATTTTTTAAACTTGCTACTATACTAGCTTTTGCCCATTTGTCAGTAAGTTGTTTCTTTTTTTTACTCATTTAAAACACAGTAAAATTAAATATGCTTCCTTATTATTTTATATATTTTCAAGTCAGAAAAAGCATGTTGTTTGAATTTTTACATAAAAATTACGTTACACTGAATGACAATGTAAATTATTTCAACCAAATTTTGACATTTTATTCTTCAAAAACTTATTTAATGTACTTTCTACGGACATAAAATCACTTTTGTGAATTTCTTTTGATACAGACATCTTAACATCTTTTAAAAGGTCAAGTGTACATGGTAGAGATATTTTCCATCTACAATACTTCAGTACATGTTTTATTTCATACATCAAAAATATACTTCATGTTGAATTTTTGTACTTTTGTATTTATGTCCTATTTAAAAAATAAATATTTCAATAATATGAAATTTGATATTGTAACAACCTTATTTCCAGCTTAGCAAAATACATAAAATTGCTAGAGTATGTAAGATGTTGGGCCTAAAATATTATTTTAAATATTAACAACTAACTCTATATTAAACTTGAGCAGTCAGCAAATGTCATTTGAATTTTTTTCTTCATCATTTCATTAAGTTTAGCTATTTTTGCATTATAATCATATGGAAACTTGTAAACCGTGTATCTTTTGTGTCTCTTTCTGATTGCTGAATTGTTTCGAAATAAAGCATCTTTGGTTGCTCATTGTCACCAGTTCAGCAGACAGCACAGTGCTGGATGAAAGCCTGAGTCTCCCCACACGAGTTGTGAGTGGCATATCAATTCCTCCCGCTCACACTCCATGTGTGTTTACGGTGTGTTGACAAGAACAGCTCCAGTTTACACTCTCTGACAGCTTGTAAGGATGAACTGAGAGTGAGAGGCAGGTCACTAGTTCACTTCAAATAGAAAAGACCATGCAAACCACTTTCTGTCCCCAGTTACGTAATTATTGTTTTGAGATATATGACTGAGAACGCAATATGTATTAATTCATTTATACAGTATATGGAGTGGTTCTCACATGCTGCTACACTTACATGGTGTGTTTGGGCATGTTATTTAAAGGGTTACTAGAAATTAACATTCGAAAATCGCTCACTCTTATTATTAACAGTTGGGTGCAAACATCTCTTTTGTGCGGTTTGTTTAACAGTAAATGGTGCTTCTCTTGACTCTGCATGCACTGTGAGTTTAATGTGCAGTTGAGATTGCAATGTATGTTACAATTTCCAACAATTATATGGATAGAACTTCACAAATACATATGTTATCTGTTTACTTGCATGCCAAGTGTCACTAACCACCATCAGGGAAAAGAAAATAGTGAAGAAAACAGGGGTTCAGCTGATAACTCCTGCCATAGAAGAAGGGCTCTGACTGTAATTTAGTCCCTTCACATTCCAGTGTTGTTATCCGCTGATGAAGTGTCCACACGCCATTGGGTTAGGGGTTAGGGTTAGTTATATTCATTTTATATTCATTTTCTGAATGAATATAAAGTGAATGCTGCAGATTTTCAAATTGCAAAGAAAAGTAAAAAATATATTTTAAAAAACTAAGAAAACCTACGAGTATCAGATATCACACAATGACTAGTTAATATAACAAATGATTTATTAATAATTATCATTCTGTTTGGGGGAGTCACACCACTTATCATTTTTACCATCTTGCCTTGTCATAAAAAGGTGAACATTATTTAATATTTTAAAGAGACTTTTTTATTACGTTCATCATTTATCTAACACCATTGATTTTATGTCCCAAATATCAAAAGCATATATATAAATTAAAACAGTAATCATAGCTTTTAGAGGTTCATTTAAGTGACTGAATAAATGGTATTTTAATATGTTTCTAAATAAATTAATTAATATATGTGATTCTTACTCATGTTTAGCTAATTTTAGCATTCAATTTAATCTAGCATATCACAAGCTGGCTTTAATGTAACCAGTTATAAGCTATTGAAATGTAAAATAAAGTAAACATACTGTAGCAGACCATTTTAAACATATGACATGTATAAAGTAATAAAGTGACTGATTTAGCTGTGCTGCTTGACAAAAAATAAAAACTAAGTGTCCAACTGAATGAGATGCCACATAGGGTTCTTGAAGTGTAGACAGACTCATTGATTATAATGGGAGCAATTAATTATAATTAGTAGCAGTATTAAAAAATGTGAGGACATTATCCTGCCCCTTGGCCTCTGCTGTTACTGGATCAGAATCAGCAGGTTTGACAGCCATGAACATCCTTTTCTTCTGTGGAAAAACTAGAATTCTATGCATGATCCCTATTTAAACCCCTACGAGATTGTTTGGTAGTTGTTTTATCAGCCTTATCTGATGCAAAGAGCATTTGTTAGCGTTAGCCCAGAACAACCCGTCCCATTGAAGTAAGACTTCACCACTGTAGTGGCCGAAAAGAGAATTCAAAATGCCAGTTTCCCCACTGCCCGGTACAAATGTATCATTTATGAAATCATCATATCAACCAATCAATGGACCCTGACATGAAATGGCTACGTGGATGACAGCACGTCATGTCCATGTTAGCATCTACCAAATCTGGCTGCTTCTAACAGGTGACAGATGAACACTCACCAAAATACAGTAGTTTAATTTAGGATGGAGAGGCATTAACGCAACCAGGTTCTTCCCTTATTTTATTATATACCAACAGGTCCTTTGCAGTAAATGGGGGCATCAGAACGGGAGTCCAAACAGCTGATAAAAACATCACAAAAATCCACAACTAATCTGCAGAACACCAGTCAATCGAACAGCTGTTTTTCTCTAACTTCAAACCACTTCTTTTGACTAAAAATTGTGTCCTCTATCCATAATGTTGCTTTCTCCAGTCAAAAAATCATCAGGAGAGAAACATGCTCAGATTAAGCACAGTTTACAAGTCCAAAACCATTTTAAACAAATATTTAAGTGGATTTTGATGGACTTTTTCATTCGAAGAAGAGATGTTATGCATTATGTACTGGTATTTTCATCAGATAAATGTGGTAAATTTGATTAAAATGCCTCAATGTTGGTTTGTATCTTATAAACATGCATCTTTTTGCTTCACAAGATGTTAATTGATGGACTGGAGTTATATGGATTAATTGTGGATCATTGTGATGTTTTTAACAGCTTTTTTGACTCTCATTCTGAAGCACCCTTTTAAAGGATTCATTGATTAGCATGTGATGTAACGCTAAATTTCTCTAAATCTGTTCTGATGAAGAAACAAACATCTTGGATTGTCAGACGGTAAGCAAACTGTCAGCAAATTTTGATTAACTACTCTTTAAAGTATATTCATTTAAAACATAAGTATGTTAAGTATGTATTTCTTTTCACACGGGTGGTTAGTTGCATTATTATTTGTGTTTAGTGCCGTTTTATTTATCTGAATATAGGGTGACAACCCACCAGCTAATCAGAAATGCTGATTCAGATCATGAAACATCTGTTCTGGTTATGTGTAACAGCTAATAATGAAGAAAGTTCTTTTGTTAGGATGCACAGAAATGGTTAAGCTGTCATCCTACGAGATGGGCTTGATTGCCTCCTCATTTCCCTCATCATTTGTCATAGTTAAATCTGTTGCAACACTTTCTGCTCTACTGGCGGAATGCAGAATGCAAAGACCATTAACAAATCTAATCTATTTGAGAATCTAACAAATAACCTGCAGTGAACAAGGTCTGAGTCATTGCACTCAAATTCAATTGCACACTGACTGATGTGATTTCTCTCTCTGGTGTTGATCCAGCAGACAGGTTTGAACTTGTTTTGTTCTTTAGCTGCTCAGAGATCTCTAACACTAATGGACTAAACTCCTAAGGCTGGGATAAGATGTGCAGAGTCCATTCCTGAGTCTGATTTGAGTTCAACCCTACCTGGTCCCATGGCACAAAATGTACTTTGGTGACAAGAAATACGTACCAATAAGTACATCAGTGCAGTTTCCAAAAGAAATGAACACAAGAGGCAGTAAAACTCTAAAAGCTTTTATTCCTTTTAACTCCTTTTCAAAATTCGATTAATAAACCATAATTTTCGCACAATAGTTATAAGTATATCATGTTATGACTTCAAAACAATATTAATATGTTGGGAGATTTAAAAAACGATGCTTTTGAATGTTAGCATCACACATATCCAGCTTCATATCTATGGGTTTTCATAGACGGTAGCTTATGTTCAAATCTCGTGTAACTACAGTTCGACAAAAAAATTTATCAAATCTGCATAAAAGGAAGTTGAAATGGCTCGGTTGCATCAACAAATGTGCTTTATATCAGTTTTCATTTGTTAAATCGGGTAGGTTTAAGGTTGGATTTGTTGTAGGGCATATTTCCAGCATGATAGAACATTAACTTTTAGCAAAAGTCCCTGAATATTTAAATTCTGCACCGTTGCAATATGTAACTGAAGCAATGTAATAAAAACACAGCAAAACTTACCTATGTCAACATAACAAAAACATGCGGGGGTTCACGTATTGAACCTGTGTTTTAGTGCCACTCAGTGGACATTTCTCTTTGAAAGTATGGCGAAACATGCAGTAAGGTACATAAAAATAGTGTTGTACAAAAAGTGCACCGAGGTACATATTTTTATGAGACCAGGTTGGTTTAACCACAATCAGTCATTTATTTTTACACCAATTAGGTGTTGCGAAGCGATGTTATGTAATTTACTAACCAACCAGTCATGAATGTTTCCCGAATGATTGCACTGTTATATGAACCAACTGGTTCAACAATTTAGGACAGCCATTAATTAAGTCTCACACACAGGTGATGGAGTAATAACTTTTGCTAATTAACTTTTTAAGATCTCTAAGATGCTGTTAATGAACATGGTACCTTATGACTACATCAATGGTTTTTTGTTCCCTGTCATTTTGTTTTATTTGATGTTCAGCTCATCAAAGGTTTCCTCATAAGTCATACTCCTTGTGCTTTTATGCACATGTGCATTCTTCAAAAACAATGCTGATTTTTAACCCACTGAAATAAATAGATTGAAACATGGTTATTCATTGCATTTAAACACATACAGTATAACAAGAAACTACATTACTAGGCAATACTGTTTGGACCACAATGTTCTTTAAAATATCTTTTGTGTTCCACAGCAGAAAGTAAAGTCATACAGGTGTGGAATAACATGATGCTGAATAAACGATGACTAGCCTATGTCTTGAAGTCCAACTTAAAATAACAAAACTAAAAATCAAATAAACATTATGGGAACGTGATCTACAAACCATCGTCAACTCACAAGAAACATTCTATGATTCAATGAAGTGTACAGTGCATTTCAACTACAAGCGAATCATCAGAACATTAGAAAATTATCAGCTTGATTCTCCAATAAAGTTCACTTGAAAAGAAAAGATGCATGATGACTTTCATTTGTGCAAACATTCCCATCGAGACTAGGCAGTGCATGCCTGAATTCATTTTCATTTGAATGTATAGCGAGGGCGTACAACCTCTTCTGACTCATGACATTTTGTTTGAAAGTTTCAGTCCTTTACAAAGTTTCTCTCAGACAGAGAACTTCGACCACATTTACATGCTCAACAGTATTACAGTATAAATCTGAATTCATGTTCAGTCAGCGTCACGCATGCATTTTAAAGCCAGGAGGGGATTGATTTTAATTCTCTTACAAATATTAAAAAACAATGAACGTAAATATACAGACAGACAAAATCAGTCTAGCAGTCTCATGTTTGAAAGGTTACTGGCTTGCATTTCCTAATTCATCCTTTTATTCTCATCTGCTGTCATTACGGACATAAATAAGGATGAATGTTTGGATTAAAGTACAAAAATGCAGCGTAACAAATGGCAAGAGCGTGCATATTAGAATAGCATGAAAAGAATGTGCATGTTGTAGTTTATATTAGCACGTTTACATGATATATGTTGATTACGATATACAGAAATAACCCTATATGTGTACACTCTACAGTGCATGCAAACGCCGTTATTAAAATAAAGGCTCAACCAGGTTATAAATCTCAAAAGGTAAGATTGTGTGCTTTTTTCGTTTAGTTTAAAATGAATTTTTGATTTGAGAAATCCATTTTGCATTTTAAGAGGCCCGGGCCATTTGTAGACATATCTACATCCAGGTTCTAATCAGTGTCTCTACCTAATAATCTTCATTCAATAATATGTGTTTTAATAATGAATATAACTTTTTGGAAAGTTGTCTGTCTTTCCAAATCAAAGACATGATTCACTTCATCTGCTAAAAGACATTTAAGTACATTTATGTATGTTTAATAATTCACACAATACAAATTCTCACCTTGACAAGAATTTATTGTCTGGATGAAGTTTTAAGCATTTCGTATACAAACTGGCTAAATAAAGCATTATTTCTTTCTATACTGTTATTGACTTACATTTTGAAAGAACTCAAAAATGTCAGTGCATAAATTTGCTTTGGCTTTTTGTCTTTTTTTGTTTTTTTTTTTGTTTCTTTTCTGCGGTGTGACTCAGCACACAGTTTTTATCCTTGATCACTAAGACAAAGTAACATTTCAAATTATGTGTTTGACAGAAGGAGCAAATTGTTTTAATGATTTTTTCATTTAGACCTTGTGGAAAAAGGTGACCGTTGACTATTTTTAGATCTAATTTGAAAACAGTTCCACAATCTGCATGCAAATGATACACACAGAGCCTTAAAACACAGAGGACATCTGGGATAGGAAGATAGATAACCTTACTTCAAATAACCAACCTCATTAATGTTTCTGATGTAACTACAAATAAAGATTAGAAGACAGGTAAAATCTCCAATTGAAATTGTCTAACTTACAAAAAAAAAAAATAATAATAATAATAATAATAAAAAAAAAATATGTATATACAATACATGGTTTTAAGGCTTATAGTCAATAACAATGGCCTTTTGTACAAAGAGGGTTCAAAGCAGCCAATGTTTTGATATAAACATTGAAATAACCATAAAAATAGGATTTAGATAGAAAAATAAAATGTATGCCATATTGGTTAAAAAACTTTTTTTGTCTTCCCTTTATAACGCTTTAATCCAAATTATAGTTGTACTAAATTGTACTATTAGCTTGCACCATATGCAAACTGTCTTTTGGTGTTATAAAAGTACTGTCACTTTACTAAAAACACAAGTGACAAATTGATGCTAAAAATGCAAGAACACAGGCACCTGACCTTTTGCATTTGCTGGAATTTTCTATTTCAGACATTTATAGGAGGAAAGCGTGATTTACTAATGCTTGCACTCGTCAGATTACTGGTATTAGTGCCATTATTTAATGCTCAAAAAAAGCATATTTTAAACCATTTTGGACTTGAAATGGTAATTGTCATTACTAGGAGGAGGCACCGCAGAGAACAGAGAGTGCAAAGAAGAGGAGGATTTTTTTTATTGCCAAAAGTACAGATTATCCAAACCAGTGCCGTCCTTAACGTGGGCCCCCCTAAGTATGTTCACGATTGCATTCCAGGGGGAAGGGGTATGGGTGTCCCCTTTGGTACTCAAAGCACGGTGATTTGTGCGAATGCAGGGACGGTTCTGAACCAAACATAATGTTTGCAAAGCCATGTTATTTTTAATTTGCTTCAGACTCGACACAATACCAATAAAAGAGTCACATAATACCAGGTCCATCAAAACATCTTGGAACCCTTCATTTTTTTGGCCTTTGGTTCTATTAAATGTACTGTGGTTTCTGTGGCTGTCACTGTTATGGAATTTTAACTTAAAGGTTAATAATGGAAAATTTCTTGGAACCATTTTTACAGGATATAACAGGATCTGCATTTTCAAAGGTTTAAATAAATGATTTTTGGGCACCACTTCTATTTTGGTAAAAAAACAAAACAAAAAACTTTGACATTTTCAAAAGTCTTCAAAATTTGTGGCAGCTAAATGTAATATTTTGACAATCCAAACATGCCAGCCACTGAGTAAGTTATTTAAGCCACAAAATAAACTTCATTCCAATAATGAAATATTTCGAATATATAGTTCACGTCTCACTTACGTTATCACATCTGTGATGCTTAGGCTGCTTGTCAGATGTTGTCACACTCATAGGCAATAATCACTTTACTGAATACTTGCTGGCTAAGAAATAAAGAATTATTAAACTACGATACATCTGCTCTCAAATCCACATCATTTAAATATCACAACATTGATGTCTGTCAAAAAATAACATGCACAACACATGATAATATTAACAAGAAGCAGAAGTCCAGGGAGTAAACGCACTTCCTGGAAAATCCACACTACCAGATATTTTGACTACATCAGTGCTTTCCGAGAAGGAGAAAATGGCAGCCTGAGTGGCTTCAACATACTGTCTGTCAGAGATGATAATTTACGTAATACATAATGCAAATAAGTAGAAACTTGTTGCAATTGGCTTTACTGATTTATACTTTTCTTAACTTCTCAGTTTCAAAGAGTTAAGGCATCAAAGTTTAATTTTTTTTTTAATTATTTTCCAGTAAAAGATGCTATATTTTTCACATAAATTTGTTACATTGACGTTACGAGATGACAGATTAAAGTTTTTTCTCACATATCTAATAAATTCCCTTGTATAAACGTGCAATTTGTGCCTCTAATGCTTTAAAACAATGCTCTAATGGTTCAAAAACAAAGCAGTATTCATGGAAAACGGCAAGTAAAAACAATACTCCTGTACAGCAACAAAAACTTGATTTAGCCCTTTTAAAAGATCTACAGCCTGTGTGAAGTCTCTAGGCATTAACACACACAAGCTCCTTGCATTAAATCAATTTGCTGTGGAACATATCATTCTAGCTGAGCCATTTTGTCCAGTTGACTTGTCAGAACCAAACCAAAAGGAAAAATGCCATCATGATCAGTGAGAAGCGCTGATAAATGCTTCCCCGGAGAGGCATTTTAATGCCCCATCAATGCTCCATCTTAATTATTAATCATGTATGTGTGTTTAGTTTGCATTATCACGCAGGCTGCAGTATGGATGATGGAAGGTTAGCCTCTGATCAATCACTGAAATGTTAGAGGACCGCTCAAGCGGAAGGGATCAATCCATTGTTAAGTGTGGGCTTTTTTCAGCTCACAGCAGATTGAAGATTTTAAAAATGCAAAAGCAGAGCGAAATTCCTCTGAGCCCCAACAATGAATCATTCAGCAAATCTGTCGGTGTCAGAATTTAAGGATGGTGGTTTTCTGCCTAAGGCAAGCTCGTGTTTCTCACCCTTTCCATGATATAGCTCCATAGGGGAGACAGCATCACCAAGCTTCACAATCTTTATTTAAGCTTGTTGTCTCTGCTTGTTTTCAGCTTTTTTTATCTGTTGCATTTAAGGTGCATTAAAGGGATCTTTCACTTACAATTGTACTGAAATGTATCTTTTCACAGTCGCATTATTCCAAATACAACACTCTTAAAAATAAAAATTCCAAAAGGGGGTTTTCAAAGTCACGCTATAGAACAGGGGTAGGCAATGTCAGTCCTGGAGTGCCAATGTCCTGCAGAGTTTAGCTCCAACCCTGATAAAAAAAAAAACCTCACCTGCCTATAGCCTTAGTAATCCTGAAGACCTTGATTAGCTTCTTCAGGTGTGTTTGATTAGGGTTGTAGTGAAACTCTGCAGGACCGACGTTGCCTACCCCTGCAATAGAAGAACTATTTTTGGTGCCCAAAGAAGCTTTCAGTGAACAGTGTGAAGTTAGTGTGAAAAATATTTCGAAAATTTAGCATTTTTACAAAAAAAAAAACATTTTGTAGAATGGAAAGTACCCATGTATCCAGATACCAATAAATAATCTTTACTTTTAAGAGTGTGAGTAAAGTCTTTTGCGGTTTTCCATTAAACAACCATTCATTTTGAGCCCCCAAGCGCTTCATCTTACTGATATTGCTCAAAATGAGCTATAATGAATGTTTTGTGTGTAAAGTTATTCTAGCTTATTTGTTTGTTTTGTTCTGTTTCCTGTAACTGCTGTGTCTAAACGAAGCAGAAAGCAAAGGTGAAAATATGCTGAAAATTCATTCACTCTCAGGCTGTTTGTCTCACGAGTTTGTTTCTTAAACAGATATGGATTTAGTTTTACATCGCTAGGACCACCAATGGATGGGTGCCGTCAAAATGAGAGCCTAACAGCTGATAAAAAGTACCCTGTCACAACAATCCACATGTAATTCTCAACAGTGCAAGGAAGTGTCTTAATGATAGATTTGATACAGTATTTTAATTGATGGACTTACTTGGTGTGAATTACACACTTGGTGTGTTATTTTTGTGATGTTTTTATCAGCTGTTTGGTCTCTCATTATGACCTTTTACTGCAGAGGATCCACTGATGATGTACTGTTAAATATCTCCAAATCTGATCTGATGAAAAAACAAAGTCATCAACATCTTGGGTGGCTTAAAGATTAGTAAACTTACAGCACATTTTGTGCAGTATTCCATTAAAGTTGATATTCACTTAAAATTGCATTATTTTCTCACGGCACATTGTTTTCCAATCTTTTTTTTTTCCTTTGGAAGACATGCAATGGGACAGTTTTACACTGCATTCAAA
Organism: Enteromius argenteus; assembly: GCA_032357425.1. Lineage (NCBI taxonomy): Eukaryota > Metazoa > Chordata > Actinopteri > Cypriniformes > Cyprinidae > Enteromius > Enteromius argenteus. The sequence goes on from JAUCMR010000024.1 coordinate 1,351,990, forward strand.
CAACATTTTGACCACCACAATCAATTTGACCATCAAGACACCTCTCTAGCTTGTTTTTGGCACACACCAGGGGCCTCATGTATCAACGCTGCGTACGCACAAAAACTGTGCGTACGCCAGATTTCACGCTCACGTTGGGATTT
>JAUCMR010000024.1:1358090-1383437 GCA_032357425.1 Enteromius argenteus
AACAACAACTTAGGAAGTGCTCAGTATACCGTATAACAGGCAATGTTCAGATAAGTGCAGGCTAGAAAGGGAAAGAATGGATGGGGGGGTTAAGAGAATTTATTTTTTATTTTTTCTAATTGTAGTCTAATTGTAGACTGTTTCAGAACAGTTGAATTTGGATCTTATATAACCTTTTCATTTTTATTTTGCCTCTGTCCCAACTTTTTTGGTGTTTGTTGCAGCCATCACAATTAAAACTTGCTTATATTTAACACATTTAAGTGGGTCAGTGTTGATTTGTGTTCATTGTGCGTTATAAATTATCTCTTAAAAGCTATAACCACACATAAGTAAATATTATAACGCATTAAAACTGAATATTCATAATACAACATATTACAAAGTTATTTATAATGCATCATGCATTCATTATAATGCCTTAAGAATATGCTTATAATGTATTATAAATACAGGCTTCAAAGAAAGTGTTACCAAAATTATTTATTTGTACAAAAGGGACAGAAAGTGTACTTTATCAATGATTAACTTTGACTAGCATTCACAAATATTCACTATGTGAAGAATAAAAAGAAACAAAGAGAATGGGAAGCATAGACAATGAAAGAAAGTCTCATTAAAATGTAGGGGATATATAAAATGTCACCATGAGCAGGGTGATTTGACGTGTTGTGCGTGTGGTGAAATACAGCCCACACGCTGATTGTGTGGCTGGAACGTAACATTGTTCATCACGCCAATCTATTGTGCCTGTGACAGCTGTAGGGCCGACTGCCATTGCACACATGATGCAGATGATACATATTTTTTCTTTGTGCGATGCTCAAACAGCCTGTTCATAATGAAATGGTTATATTTCCAGCAGTGTGCAGCAGAGCTGTGAGTCATTTGCACATTTGTAGTGGGTGTACGCTTTGGGCAGAATACAAAATGTGAACCATGGGCGACCCTGACTACAAAGTACAGTGAGGAAAAGGTACAACTGATCTTATACCAGAGCAAATGGGCATCACCACAATTTTACAAATGCCACAGCTGCAATTCAAACAGTTCCAGAACATAACAGCCATAAATCTGAAGCTGTAATTATCAGCCTTTTCAATTTAAAAACAAAATTATAAAAAATAGGCAAATGAGTATTTCTGGTTTAGTAAAAGTTATGTTTAATCAACAGCTTTTTTCCATTTTATTTTATTTATTTAGGCATAAAATTGATTACCATGAGGAGGGAGAGAGAGAGAGAGAAACAATGTTACACTGAAGCACTTTCAGTGTAAGGCATTGATGTAAATAAAGAAATATAATAATGTCAAAATAGGACTCAACTGTATTAAATTAATATAAAAGGAATTCTTCATATTTATTAATAGTAATTTGACGAATTCTTTTTTTTTTTACATTTTATTTAGTTTTTCTTTTTATTGCTTTTTTATTATTTTTTATTTTATGTGTATGCCTTTTTTAATTTGAATTATTTTAGTACATCAAAGTAAAACTAAATTTAAAAAACCTTATTTTATTCATTTATTACGTTATTTTTCCATTTAACCCTGGTAGAAATTTGTTTATAATGTGTCAAATATCCCTATCATCTATCTAAAATGGAGAACAAGTAGAATTTTTATTATGTATTCATTAATTAATTCTTTAATTTTTGATGATTAACTGTATGCCACAAATTCTGTTGTTTGACCTTAATTTGTACTAAAAATTAACAGTTTTACCTAATATGCTACCCCGCAGTTGTGAGTGTCCTGTATTTGTCTGATGCCTATAGACTGTTGCTTATCGGGCTCCATTTAATATGTAGGCAGTAGACTGCAAACTCATTGAGTTTCGGAACAGAGCCCAAACCGAGTCTTACTTTTGCATCTTTTATATGAGAACACCTGCATAGTGCATTCTTCACACATAACTCAGATTTTATAACACAACCACCTGGTGGAAAGCTTTGAGAGACTGTCAAATTCAGTTTCATCATCTTGTCCTCAGGGATGGGAGATGACACCTTCAGACATTGATACTGATACACTGAAGCCTGCAAAGCAGACACAATCTCATTCTTGCCTTTAGCTACCATGCATATTGTCCACAGAATCAATAGTAATACCGGGAAACCATGGCCTTGTTTCGTGAAGGGCAGTCGACCTGAAGACACGCCATGTAAAAGTCAGGCCTTTCTCAATAGACTTTTTCAGACTGAATGTCGCAAAGTGTGTGGATTAAAGCTTGATGCATAATATTCAAGAGAATGTGTCAATCAACAGTGTTTTCGGACTCTTGGATAATAATAAATCAGCCAGAGCGCAGACACAAGATATCATTTGTAGATTAATGGCGCCATATTATGGGTTTGAGAGGAGCTTTATCTGCTAAAGGACTTCAGGTGACACTGCAGCTGATGGAGCCCTGAAGCTCATTAACAGAAGTAGTAAATTCATCATCTTAACCATGTGTCTTTAAAGCTAAGATGGGAAAAATTAATAATTAAGTTTGAATTGGACAGGATGAGGAGCTTAGAAAATGTAGTAAATTACAGAAAGAAAATTAACTAGCAGTTTGTAACAAAACATAATTTGATTATTCTAATAATGTAATAATAATTTTAATAATTATTATTACGCAAAAGTAAGCCCTGAAATAACTGGGGCTAGTTGTCACATGTTTTAAATGATCAATAATTGATCAGTGTAGATCAATTAGTCATCATTCATTTATTCAGCAATTTTTTTGTACAAACTTTTAAATCTTGAGTAAATAAGAATACTGTACTAAATTCATTTAATTGTATAAATCTGTATAATTTACAACAAGTTAATGTGACAACTATGAGAACAAAGATCAATTGTTGTTTAAATATACATAACTTTATTATAAATAATAAACACACACACAGATAGATAGACAGATAGATAGATATTAAAAGTTCTTTGTGGAACCATAATGGCAATAAAGAACCATTTTAGGAGTGCAAGTTCTTTGAATTGCATTCCATTTTGTTCAATTATGAATGCACACAGCCCATCTTTGAAAAGGGTCAAGGCTATTATATTGCAGTGGTCCTCAGAGCTTCCACAATTTCTTTGCCAATGGCAAGATTTATCTGTCAAAGTTGGACAGAAAACAGATGATAAGGTGGTTTAGTTGAGTTTAGTTGTGTAATGTATTTTACAGGCCTATGGTGAAGGAGGAAAGCCCTGCTGTGGTTATTAATGAGGATCCTGTTGTTTTATTGAGTGCTAATCCACGGACACGGACATTTGAAAACGAGAAGAACAGAAGAGGAATTGGACTACAGTAGGCGTCAATCAAAGCTCAGTTTTTCCTTTGCTGTCAGGATAATCCTTAATGTTCTCTCTCAGACAAACACTATAATTTCTAAGAATATTCAAGAGCACTGATAAACAACCAGGTTATCCTTATTCTTAACGACATTTTCTAATACAGTTAATCTATGGATCACATTTTCCATCTCAGTTATGTACAAATCCTTATAACTTTGGATATAAATCTCTCTTTGCTATATTCCACACGTTGATTAAAGTGCTTGTTGCACAATTTTCTGTTCACCGTTGCGAATTAAAGCCTATGGGAAAAAGCAGGGCAGACTAGCTGTAAATTCACTAGTTTTTCAAATTCCGTTGAGGTTTGTGCTAATTGGTCTCAATTGTGCTGCCAGCTGAAGCCTGTCGGTGCCTGGTTTGTAGTTTGAGTCATCATTCATTATTAAAGCGGGTCAAAACCTTCACCACATCACCAAGTTCATCGATAAAAATAGTATTTCCATTCCATATAGCAGAACCTGAAAGGTCACCGAATTGATTGACTTTAATGTACATAATATCCAGTTTTTCATTTCAGTCTGCTAGCATTGAAACAAACTCTTTAGTTGAAGGGGCTGATCAGCAGTGCAGTGAGCATCACTCTCGACTGCGTGGAGTGTTTGTCTTGAGGAGCAGCAATACTCAAGATCGGGCGTTGAACTTTACAGACAATTTCCAGCAGTTGAGCTGAAAACAGACTGCAACAGAGAGTGGCACACATAAAAATGGCTTATTGATTCTTGATCGGCATACAATGACATTCAGCCCATCAGTGGAAATTTTAAATGCAATTTATTTGTAAATGTCACGCTTCTTTTTTCCACTCAAGGAAATCAAATCTTCCTGCATATGAAAGGATGAGAATCTGAATGTGTTGACACGGTAAAAAAAAAAAGAAATCATCAATTACGCTGATGAAAACAAGAACTCACAATGAGGCCATGCAGCTGAGGAAAACCATGTTAATGCATGCCATTTAATGTATATTTAATTCACAAGGCCTCTATGGAGCCAATCAATGAAAACAATGAATGCATTTATGGCATTTGAATAAAGTGCCATGAAAATTTTATGACAAACTATGACCTTGTCGAGGAACTGCAAATTAAACCCCTCTGTAATCTTTCTAGAGGCTGCAGCACATTTTCCAGATATGTGCACACTGCAATCTCTCTCAGGATAGCTTCAGACATTACGGACCGTGGGGAAATCGGTACACAGCACTCTGTCGTATTATGTGTCAGTAAAGCGCTTGCTTGGATGTCCCAAAAGGACAGCTACTCCAACAGGACTCAATGCATTTGAAGTTGCTATGAAATCCCAGACTGAATTAGAACTCCTAGCAGCATTCCTGGTGAAAAACCACCTCAATAGCGAGGTAAGAACTGGTCATCGACTGGTCTGTCACCCTTACTGACAGAGACAGACAGGGACATGTGAGCAATAAAGTGGACTAATAAAGCTTTTCCTTTGCAACATGAAGGCCATTTAAACATGCCATGTTTGTCTGAGCTAAGTGCATTACTATAAATGAAAATAAATGCTATTTTGCTATATTGCTTTATCATATGAATAATAGGTCATCTTCAGGTAAAATAACAGCCGCAAAATAATTTATGGACTTCTTGGGAAGCCCAAATCCACTGGTGATAACCAAGATTCAGGCATTTTTAGGATCACAACTGGCTGTCTCATGTCAGCCGTGAACAACCTCTTTTCAAAAGCATCAAAAGTTCCCATGATGATGAAGCACTAGTGGTTTGCAGTCAAATTTATGGAAAACATCTTTGGCTTTTCTCTTAGTGACGCAAGTACATGGAAAAAAGCAAAATGGTTCAGAGAACAAGATAACAATTCTCTTAAGAGAACCGCTTTAAGAGAACTCACTAGTAGGCAACATAAACCTTTATAAAACACATGAAATATACAGACATTACATTATATATGCATATCTTAATACTGAAAATGTTTAATTAACATGCATAAAAAGAGTAGGAGTGATAATAGTGCTTAATAAAGCAGCTGCTATTGTGAAGGGCTGTTCACACCAAGAAATATAATTATAAAAGTTAATAATCATTCTAATACTTTGAGAATAGCGAAGTTCACACCACAGCTATAGACATTCATTAAGAATTCATCCAACTTTAAAGTTTTATAATAATATTAGTGTGGATATAGATATTGTTATAGTTAGTTATTGTTCAGGGTGTGAGTAGGCCTCAAGTCTTAAAAGTGGTGGTTTTGCAATCTCTGTTCACACAGATCCATTAAAACTATTAAAAAATGTAATTCACATTTTTATAGCTTACACAGAGACAATAGTACCGTTTCAAAAAACAAGCACTTTAAAACTTGTGCACTTTCAGGCTACCAAAATTCTGTTGTTGTGTAAATAATGAATGACCAAAATGTATAAAGTTTTTCATCTTTAGTTAAAAAAAAAAAGGTATTGTGTAGTTTTTTGTTTGTTTTTCATCTTCTTCTGATGCTTTTGAACATTCGCATCACACATCCAGCTTCAAATCTATGGGTTTTTATAGACGGTAGGTGTGTTTGGTAGCTCATGGAGTACAGAGACGTACATGAGAGGTGAGGAGCACCGGTTCGAATCATCTGTAACTACGGTTTGTCAAAATGATCCACATTTACTGACCAACCAATAAAAAAGCGACATCAGTGTAGCAGTAAAACAAAACAAAAATACAACTGCTAAAGTGTGATTTATCATGTTCATTTTGTTTACCACTAGCGAAGGCTGATGGCATTTTATTCTTCTGTAGTAACATGTGTCGTAACATACGAGTCAATGGGTGTCCTCATTGTACAGTCTACACACATCATAGCGAAGTTTATAAGATCCATGTCAGACATTGTGACATGCGGTGATCTTATAGGGTAACTTTTTTGATACACTTCATATGTTGACTGTCTATAAATTTGAGGCAGGTGTGTTGAGGCAAGTTGGAGCTAAATTCTGAAGGACCAAGTTTGGTGACCCCTGGATTATTAAGTTTTGGATCAAATTAAGTTCCAGTATTTGTAAAAGTAATAATTCTTGGACCAATGCAACCACAACAACTGCACTTTGCACTAAAATAGATTTCAGTACAAGATATTTAGAAAAACCAGCAGCATGTTGACAATAATTAAGAAAAGAGTTGGTTGTGAAATGCACACTCATGCACATTGTTAAAAATTAACTTCAGCCATGCATTTCTAATGGTTTTGGAGGTGCAGTCTGAGGACAGAATAATGTCGGATGGTCTTACTCTACAACAAAGTTCACCATCAATATTCTGCAGCAAAGTTTTATTACATTCATACTAGGGCTGCACGATATTGGGAAAAAATTACATTGCGATATATTTTTTTCCTGCGATATATATTGCGATGTGTACAAATTTATTTATGTTCATCAGGTGTTTATCAGCATCATCCTTTTTGTATCCAAAATTAGCGTTGCGCGATATGTATTGCACATCTTGTCAGTAAAGGCGCAGAGCCGTTATTCACTGATGAGCTTTTGCGCAGCTCATCAGGCTCTGCGTAGTAAATGCGGCTCAATGTAAGATCACGCACCTGATGGAATTTACCGCTGATTAAAGAACCGGCTTTTCTGACAAGATACGCAATACATATCGCGCGATGATTATCGTGCAGTCCTATCCAAAATACTTCCATATGACCGATGTTGCATTTCCTTTTGCGACCAAATCTTCCATTTCGATGCTTTTCTCCCGTCAGAGTCAGAGACTGCATGCATGAAGTAGGTGAAGCAACGTGTGCTTTGTAGTTTTTAAAGAACCCTTAAATATGAGTTAATTACTTTATATTAGACAAATATAGATCCGTGAATAGAAAGTTTAGAAATATAGAAAGTACATTTTTAAATCAGACACACACTATTTTTTTTTATTTTGCCCTGCATCGTGACTGCCACGATGTGACTATCGCGCATATGTACATCACGCTGACGATGCTGAAACGATGTATCGTGCAGCACTAATTTATACCATTATTTTCTGTTATGAGTTGGCATCACTCGGGAAAGAAGTTGACGTTATTTGAAATTAAATAAGAGCATCTTATCTAACCCATTTGGCTTTGATAATCTTTTTTTACTTCCTTGGCCAGATGAAAGGTAAGGTGTAAACACAGTTTTGATGATCCATCTTATTTTTTGTGACTGTTGTCTAAACTTTTGTTCGTACTTTGCAAATTTTAATGACGCACTCCAGAAGTAAGAGTCAAGCACATACTATATGCATCAAACAAATACACACATTCAATTTTTGCAGTGTGTTTGCTGCTGTCTACTGTCTCTCCGGCAAAATTTCTTCTTGAAGACTCACCATGTGAGGGGATTTTGAGCCGCAGACTTACCACTGGCTTGTTTTCCTCATCTATATTTGATGAGGGAGGTGATTGTGGCAAGGGTTGAGTCATGGACCAAAAGCCTTGGGGAGAACAGATTGAGTCAAAGCCAATGCTGTGCAGGTCTCTACAGAAATATGATTCAATAATGAGGAGAATCAATTTTATAAGTGGTTACTGTACAGAATTTGGACGCAGAGCTTTCAGTTTTTGCGGTCTTGCTCAAACTCTATTATTAATATACAAGGATGCAGACAGCACGAGTTGCGTTACTAAATGCTTATTTGCCTGATCTAGCAGATGATATTATTCAACAACGTGGGAAATGAACTTTATAATAAAAAACCTAACAGAATGATGAGACTTCATAACCAGCAAGCACACATATGAATGATGCTGTGGTAACCTATAGTTGTTAACTTAAAATTCTATTTCTATCTGATTTCACCAAATTGTTGTTGGTATAAACTGATGTATGCTACTATTTTTCCATTGGTTTAGATGTTACTCTTTCTAGGTTACCAATTATTTCCCCAGTGCGTATAAACATGACTCAAGCATGCTGTCCAAACTATAAAATTTTCAGCAGAAACACAATATATGACCACTGGTATAGACACATCAGTCAAACTTAAAAACAAAAAGGTTTTGTGAGGATGTTTGCGTCGTGACATGGTTTTTGGCAAGCCTGTTGTTTCTGCTACAATGCACCAACACAAAATAAGTATCCTCTGCATTATTCAGAGTTTTAGTCATTGTGGTGGCTCTGGACCAAACCAGACTTCTTAATTATCCCCCAGATTTCTCTTAGGAGATTTCATTAATATACACTTAAAATGTCCTCAATAATTATTGTGTACAAATGCATAGTGACTCTGAACAGTATGTCCAAACTTTACTTTAACAACTCTGGGAACAAATTATCTTGGGGGAATACTTTTCACATTATCTTCTGGGAAAGTTGGCAGTGAAAAATTCAGAAAGCGTCTGTTTTATTTACTAAACATAGTAGACAACATCTCTGAAGCCTCCAAGGCTTTTTCTGATAACCACCGGGGAAGCAGTGTGCTTCTGACTGCCTCGGAGGCCGTCTAAATACTCTGAACGTGCAAGCTTGCATTATTTATGGCTCTGTTAAAGCTCACAGAGTCACAATGGATATACAAGCACATACTCACTTGCTCAATTTACAACAGAATACAGTCCTTACACTGCCTCTGCCCAGGGGAAACCCAAATGAGATCAAACATCTCACTGGAAATGTTTGATGAAGTCATCTGCTTACCCGACCAAAAACACAACAACAGTATTCTCACGTGTTTCCTGTAGTTTCAGAAGGGATTTCAATGTCTCAAAATGAGCTCTGATTTCAAAGTCTGCATTCATAAACATAAGATTTCAGTTTGAACTTGTATTTCTTAAATAATTCTTCAAAGACCAAATGATTTGACCTTGTATGTCGGGACTTAAGTTCAGGAGAAACATCTACGACAAATAAATTAAACAAATGAGTACTCTTGAGCTCAGAAAGAGTACGTTCCTGAGCAATAAAATGTACCTTTGGGTGAACAAGTATAATTGTGCATCTTTCCGACTCTTAAACCAAAGAGGATGTGATACCTTTGAGAAATGACATTGTAGCATAGTTACTTCATATTCAAGTGAAGTCTGAATAGCCCTCACACCTTCCCTTGCGATATACTGGAGAGAGATGCACCAGACGGGCTCCACAGATTTGGATCCCAAAATTCAATCACCCAGAATCATTACATCTGAGCTGTCAGTTTACTGGCAGCCATATTTGTAGGACGTCACTCTTTTGGCTCCAGAGGCACAGTGAGTAAATTATGAAGCATGGTTATTAAGATAGGTTCCAACAACCCCCTCTGAGTTTCCATTCCTCATACCTCATGCACGTCTGGACAGGACCCCATGGAAGGATGAATTCTCTTAATTGCTCATTATGTTTTCCAAGAGACAAATCTACTTCTGAAATATTTATTCTTCTGGGGAATCTGAGGCTACATTTACTTGCGACACTGTTCATTAAGACTGTATACAGCATTTGGATGCCTCTAAATACGTAGCGTTTATTCACGTTGTGAAGGTTTTTGGCTCCACCAAGAGGACATTATGATATCTCTGATCATCACTTGATTTTGGTTTGAGAAAGAGAGAGCTCATGCTCTCTACTCTCTGCTCCCAGGATAGATTTATTTTGGAAAGTAAATTTCTTTTCTAAAAAGACAATGAATATTTTAGCTGTTAACATATGTTGTTATGCTTATAGCTGGACATGTTCATACATAATGTGAAGATTTAAAAATAATAGCTTTTTTTAAAAATATAAAATACAATCTAAAGTTAAAAAGTCCATCTTCCCCAAACATCTGTATGAATCTGACATTTATAGGATTTTTATAAACATTTAATCTCCAAAAAGATTTTATACCTGAAACACCACATATAAAAGCCAAAATGTATTTAACAACAACAGCTAACCATTGTTTTGGTTAACATACATGGATTTTTAAAAAATAAAGCAATCTGTTAATACTCACTAATACTCAAATCTCAGTTCAAGCAAATTAAATAACAGGAAAAGTACATTTTCATAAATTATGAATTTATATATATCCTTTTTTTACTACCATATTTACAGAAGCTGTGCACCAAATATCCCCCATGTCCATTTTTTACGATTGCTTAATCTTTTAAATTATGCCTCCTTTAATGATAACAATTATTGCAATAAAACTAATGTAGAAGTCAGTATTCGTAAATCAAAACATATTCTGAGCTATGCTTGAAATAACTGGTCTGCCCATTACATAAGATTTAATCTGAAAATTATTTCTATAACAATTAATTTTAAAGTTTACATTATGGTGTAGAAATGTGTAGCAACATTAGGTAGTTCTAATAGTTTTTAAATTAATGTATTTGCAAAATACAACACAAATGTGTATGCTAATTAACATTTGTATTCATGCATTTGCAACCTAACTGATACAACCAAAGTATAATTTACAGAAACATAACCAAATTACATTAAGAAAATATGATTCATGGACATAAGAACATATGCTTTATTTATTTATAAATTTATTTTATTTTATTTTACTTTATATAGAGTACTGCAGCTAATTTGCCACTGGCTCCTTAGAGATTTTCTTATGTGGTTTTTCAATTGTAATCATAAAGGCCAAAGTATACTTCTACCATCTGTGCACCATCCACATTACGTAATTTTTCATCAGTTGCACACCCTGTCCACGTGCAGGCAAATTTTTGAGACCGAACGGACAGTTTGCGTAAAACAGCGCGTGCACAAGGTGAATGTTGAGACAAGTAAGTAGTACTGCGCATGTGACAAGTTCGTCCTTGCATGAGATGGAACAGAACGCAGAAACTGAAGTATACCCGGGCCTTTACATAATTTTTGTCATCAGGAGGGCTTGTAGACAGCTGTCTACACCGTCCGTGTGCAGGCAAATTTTTGAGACCAAATGGATGGTACACACAACACCGCATGCACAAGAAAAAGGCAGCAGAGACGCCAGTGTCCAAACAATTGTACTGCGCATGCGTCGAACTTGGCAATCCACGCTCATCCGCAGATGAAGGCCTGGGTATACTTCATTTTCTGCATTCTGTTTCATCTCACGCACAGCCGCATCCGCACAGCTTTCAAAGCATACTCATCCATGGATGAGTGTGGATTGCAAAGTTCAACACATGCGCAGTACAACTGTTCGGACTCGCGTCTTTGCTGACTTTTTCTTGCGCATGCGGTTGTAAGCCCACCGTCCGCGTGGTCTCAAAAAAGTGCCTGCATGCAGACGGGGTGCACGGCTGTCCGCAAACCCTCCTGATGAAGAAAATTATGTAATGCGGACGGTGTGCGGACACGGACAGCCGAAGTATACTTTAGGATTGAGTATGCTTTGAAAGCTGTGCGGACATGGCTGTGCACGAGATGGAACGAAACGCAGAAAGTGAAGTATACCCGGGCCAGGGCCCACATGCTTGGAAAGATAAGGCTTAAAAGAATAGTTCACCCACAAATGAAAACGACACCATAATCTATTTACCCTCAAGCTATCCTAGGTGTACAGTATATGACTTTCTTCTTTAACCCCCTGAAGGCGTATAGATTAGTTTAGCACAGAAGTACTTGTGGATATCTGATTTACGGAGCTTCAAAATAATGGCCACTATCCACCAGCATTACCAAGCTTGGAAGAGCCAGGATCAATTTTTTAAAACCTCCGACTGTGTTCATCTGAAAGAAGAAAGTCACATACACCTAGGATGGCTTGGGGGTGAATAAATATGCTGTAATTTTCATTTTTGGGTGAGCTAGCTATTCTTTTAAAGTACAATTTGACGGGAAGCACTGCATTTTCAATTAATTATCCAACAGAAAGCGCAAAATTCACATAAGTCATGACATATCAACCTTCCAATAATACAGTTTCGCAAACGTGACAAAATGGCCGAAAGCGTCAGCGCCTGTAGCCTCGTGGGCAGTGTGCCGACACATAGCGCCGTTGCGCTTCGGGCGTCGCGATTTCGTGCCCCGGCTTGCAGACCTTTCGATCCCATTCCTCCTCTCTCTCCCAATTCACTTCCTGTCAAACTTTGATCTGTCCTATTTAATAAAGGCTAAAAAAAAAAAAAAAATGACAAAATGGCCGAAAGCACTGACATCTGTGTTATGTAGGCTAACTGCAACCTGACTGAGGTTGCTTACACCCATGTTGTGTAACTCCAAACACATAAAATACATTTTTACCCTGCATATGCTGGTTACGTATGTTTTGATGCTGGTTTAAGTTGGTCCTTTGCTGGTCTATGCAGGTCATGTGCTAGCAAAGGACCAGCTTGAACCAGCTTAAACCCGCATCAAAACATAGCTACCTAACCGGCATATGCTGTTTTTTTTTTTCAGCAAGGCTTGAAGCAAAGTAGAGCAGAGATGCCCAATCCTGTTCTTGGACATCTACCTACCAGAAGAGTTCAGTTTCAGACCAGATCAAACACACCTGTCTAATTATTAAGAGCTCCTGAAGACCTAATTTTGTTCAGTTGTATTTGATCAGGGTTAGAGCTGAATTGGAAGGTACGTTTCCAAGAACAGAATTGGGAAGGATATCAAGTAAACACATAATAAAAACTAAACTAACAACCCCAATAAGCGCCAACTACTGTGTGGTGCAAATGCAATTATTCACGTTTTCACAAAGATACACTTACCTGGAAAAGCAGGGAAACCTTACCTTTACTGCCATCAGCTTCAAAAGGAAGAGCCGTTGTAGCCTGTGCTAGTGTGCGTGGATAACCAGATGGAACCGGCATATCGGGGCAAAAACAGGGAGCATCCTGTCGAAAAATGAGACAAAAATCCCAGGAGAACGCAGAAAACAAGCCTTGATTTCTAAAATGTGTAACAAAACAAAAAACTTAACTCTCCAGTCTTGACGGATTTGGTGTTGCAGTTACAGAGCGACCGTTAACAGATTTGTGAAAATTCTAAAAATGACGCCATAGATATCGCGTCACAAGCTTGTCATTGTTCAATACAAGACCCGTCCTGCTTCGTTCGACAAACATGGCGCTGTAAACTCGAGTAAATCGCGCTACTCGCGCGTAGTTGGACGCTTGAACATTTTCGTGTTTACTCGCGCGTGAAATTCGCTTCACAACAAACGCGAATTCGCGTCATGGGAGGGGCTTCTGCCAGGCGGTTCCAGTCTCTGTAGAGGTTAAACATGAGGTAAAATTCGTTTTGGGTGTATCTAATAGGCAAACTTTGGTTTAATGAATCTAGTATTTATTTCCGTTTTATTCCTGTTTCTATTAAAGTACGAATAGAAACAGCTCCTCCACATACAGCGACGATGATTTTGTCCTCCATAGTTTCACGTCACTACTAGAGCAAGCTCCTGATTGGTTAACGCGGCGCGAATTTTCGCCAAAGTTCAACTTGAGCGATTCGCGCCGCTTAATTCGCGATAGTCGCGTCTTTGCATTGACTTAACATGTAAATCACTCGCGCTTAACGATTCATTCGCGTCTGGTGTGAACGCACCATCACACAAAACACAAGTGAAAATACATTGAGAAGCAAAGAGAAAACTGACAATGAGCAGACAGAGCAGGTTACTTTTGTTATAAAACAGTGTCTCCGCTTTGTACTTTTTTTAAAGAAATATATTATATTGTCAGACAAAAATGGCAGAATCAGCATTATGCTTGGTCAAATCGTCTGAATATATATACATTACAGAATTAAATGAATTTAATCTAGCTATTTATAAAGCATTTTTTTGTAGTTGTTCATATCCTAAAACTATGTTGTGAACAAAACATAACCCAAACCCTTAAGCTCTAAAAATGTTGTGGATCTCAGTGTAAGAGTATAATAAGCTAATTCAGTGCAAGTACAGTAGCAGGCTTGCAAAGACATAATATGACATGACGTGTCAAAAGATATCTCGATCCCTGTGCGATAACATGTTCAACTTCACATCAGTCACTCATGAATATTTAAATGACACATGGGCCCAACTAGCCAGGTGCAGACAAGGAGAGACAAGCGCTTCAGCACTGCTCATACATGTGGCATTACAATCAAAACTATGAATCTTTGTGTGTGTGTGTGTGTGTGTGTTCATCACATCATCTTACACTCACCCAGAACAATTTGACACTTGCAGCATGCAGTATAGTCCTACAGCATTCACCGCTTTCAGTCACCCTCTCCATAGAGAGGAGCCCATTACTGATCATGATTGTCAGCCTTTAAATATAATGACCAAGACATTACAATGGCCTAATTTAATAGGGATTCTATTTGATTCTGTTTGCCTTGCCAAACACCACTTACTAATAATGAGATTACATGCTATGCTGCAGTGATTTTCTCCAGACTGTGAGAGTCATATTTTAGCAATAGTTCATCCAAAAATAAAAAAAAAAACATCTTGTGAAAAGCAGTGTGTTCGTAAGAGAAACAAATTTAATAATTTGTTTTTCACATCAAATATTTCTTTTTTCCAGTGAAACATCATCTTGTCTGAATCAGGAGAAAAATATGCAAGCAAAAACAGAGTGAAGCAGTTCTAAGCAAATATTTTAGTGGGTTTTGATGTTTGAGGGTAACAGGGGATAGATATTTTACTGGAGGAAGCATTATTTTGGATTATGAAGTCATGTTTTAGCCAAAAGCAGTTTAAAATTAAAACGTGTTAATTAGTTGTAGGTTTCTTACAAACATACACTTGTGAAAGATGTTAGTTGAGGAACTGGGACCAAGTGGGTTGATGAAAATGATGAAGAAACATATTCTAAATTTTGGAAGACCTGAGGGTAAATATATTTTTATTAAGAGTATGTGAGAGCTTTGAAAATCCAAAGTTTGAATGTGTGTAAAACACATAAAATGAGCACAAACAACAAAAGCTGGTATTAAATGTAGATTTTATTAATGAAAATTTGCCAAATATACACCCAGTATCATCCAAGTAAATATTAAGTTCATATGTCTATATTCAAAAGTGGAAATTTGTTAATAGAACAATTAGATCAGGGTTGAACAGACATATTTCCAAAGACTACACACTATACAGGTCAGTAAGCATCAGATTTGCTTAAACCAGAGCGTTCAATTGATCAGTTTTGATTTTGTTTGAGAAAAAAATAAAATAAAATAATAATAATAATAATAATTCGCTATAAAAACAGTTCAGGGCTTTGATTCTAGGAAACCATGGCTGACATTTGAATACATTATTTATTTGGAAACCATCTGAATGGGATGACATTTGAGTTGTAGATTTTATTTGCAGATGTTACTCCCTAAGTTTTTACAAAGTTTAAGACAAAAATGAACGTATATTGAGACATCACTAACCCAGGCTTGTATACTTCAGCATATCGAACAGCAAGCGTTAGTACACCAAAGAGATATCATATCTTCCAGAAAATAAATGCCATGGAAATATTCCTGCCGTTCCACCGAACAAAAGATCTAGCCAGTGTACAAATGTCGATGTGAGTGTTTAGACTTCATTGGTCCGTTTGTTGAGATTTAACAGTTTCATGCCCTTAAATAAGATTGATCAATTTCTTCCAGAGGGAAATATCCAGTCTCACCAAAGGCTCACTAATGTGCTTTAAGCACTACACATACAGTAGTCACCAATCAGCTGCTATATACTATTATTTAAAAAAATACATAAAACAAACAATCAGAAAAAGAAACAAAATGACAGATGATTTTTAGTAATTAACAAAAAGCATAAATGTACACATAGTATTTTCACTTACTTTCAGTGCATAAATAAGATGAATGGACATGAATTATGGAGTTATGCATGTACGACTTGTATACAATAATGTGTCTTTGTCCAGATAACCATAAAGGTAGAATGTAAACATGACATCAGTTCATTTAATTGCGAACAAAAGCATATTATACTGGAGAGCACAATGTAGTATTCCAGAGCTTGCTTAGACCACTTTCAGTTTTTGAGGTGTACTGACAATCTTTAATACACCAGGAACTATTTTTTTTTTTTTTTTTGATAGGCACAAAGGCAATTTTTAACTCTGCCTAAAGACAAATTTCCACAGAGCTATGCTATTCATGCAGTTTTGTGTTTATGGGTACAAACAGAAAGCAACTTTCCTCATGTTGTGCCTCTTTAAAGGTGCAAGAATGTTACATTGTTTTTCGTACACTTGCCTCATTAAACTAGCTGTGGTCTTTTGACATCCATCGCCACCAAGCTAATAATACACAAATAACACAAACAAAAGAGATACATGTGAAACTTAAAGGACATCGTCTCCCGATGAGTTCAGTGAGACATATTGAGATGTAAATGAATGATTGTTATATGTGGAGATAAGACCATTTTATGAAAATGCTATGCCTGAGATTTGAAAAAAAAGGATGCAATAGACAGGGTTCCCACACAAAAGACCAATGAAGGCCAAATATCAGACATTTTTGACATTTTGACTGATAAAAGAACAATGTCTAGCCTCTGAAATGTGAGCCTAACTAAAATAAATTTATAAAAAATAACATTTATTAGAATAATAAACAAAAAAATATATATTATTTTAAATAAGAGTCGGTTCATCTTATTTTTATATATATATATATATATATATATATATATATAATTTTCTTTAATTTTTAATTATTGTGGGAACCCTGAGTATTCCTTGGTTAAAAATATGAAGCTGCTAATAAACATGTAAACCACAAATTGAATGGTTACTGACAAATCATGTTTTTATATGCAAGACAAACATGTTAAAGTAAAAAGAAAGAGATCAACAACAAAATAAAAATCTATTTCTGAAATTAAAATAATTAAGAAAATAATTTTTAACAGTATTCTTTTTTCCCCCTCTTATATTGAGTAACATTAAATATTATTTTTAGTTCCTATTTTGGTGCCGTCACCAAATATACGTATATAAACAATTTCATGAAAGTAAATTGGTTTGTATTCCAAAGAAAAGACTGTATTATTAAAATCACAATTCAAGTTCACATCATTAATGGAAACTTTGGCATTTGATGTATACTAACCACAAGGGCGGTATGATTTAAAAAAAAAGAAAAAAAAAAAGATCTCATTACTTTCATTGTTATTTCAGTCATATTGCATCAGTAATCACATAACATGAACACACTTACAAAGGTTTAATTCCTTTCAAATCACATAAAAAAAAAAAAAACTGAGATAAAATTCACAATTCAACAGGTCTGAAACAGGCAGGGTCATATTGGCAGCATATGCGAAGGAATTGTCAAATATATTTTCCTAAATTTTGACTCATCTAATTCCTATTTTCAATTACGTCGATTTAAAAAAAAAAGCTAAAAACAAAAAAAAACAAAAATCCTGCAATGGCTCTGGAAACAGGAACTAATACGCAATATCTGAGGCATAATATGATAAGTGTTTCTTCTTTTGTCGGGATAAATATACAAGCATTATAGATTCATTTACCTGAGTAAGATCTCAAACTGTACAAAGCTTTTAAAAGACTAAAGCACATACGTCAGACGAAGGATTACAAACATGTTACTCCACTGATGGTGTAGGTAGTGCAGATTAGAGAAAGGCGGGTGGACGGACATGAAGGTGGCTACACAACTCATACCTTCAATGACAAGAAGCGGTCCATCACTCCTCCAGAATCTGATGCAGGACCTTCAGTAGGTTCTTCAGGCCGTAGATGTAACCATGGTCGGGAACGTCACTAGGGAAGACATGTGCAAAGTCAATCATCTTTACCTCCACATCACTGACCGTTTCCTGTCCCGCTTCGCTCTCGCTCTCCTTCCTGTCCTCTTCCAGTCTTGCCAAGCCGCGGTTGCCATTGGGCTGCTGCGAGGAGCTCCAAATGCCGTTGTCCTGTTTGGCTTGGTAGTGGCTCCGGCCGCAGCCTTTCTTGTGAAGGGAGTACATGGTGGAGAGGCTCTGATCGATGTTGTTGTTCTGCTCACAGGCCTCGGGTGCGATCTGGCTCTCCCGTAGGGTTTGAGAGACGAGACTGGGCGCGCAGATGCCCTCGTAGACAAAGAGCAGAGAGCTTGCATAAAAGTTGAACCGACTCTGGCCCTCAAACCACTGAAGGATCTTCTGGACTTTGAGGATACTGGCAGTGATGGCGTCTTTGCGGAGAATGTCGCCATTGAAGAAGAACTTGGATAAACCTGCAAAACAATGGGGATTTTGTTCAGAACTGAATTATCAATGAGTCAGGAAGGAAACGAGCACAGATGATGTTAAATGCTGTGACAGTTAATCTGAAATGATTTCTGCCTTGTCTTCAGGCAATCCTAGACAAAGCTGAGCTTGGTTGAGACAAATATGCAATGGAAAAAATGTGAAATCGGTTATTTAAACCAACTGATGTTTTTAATAAATCAGTTTAAATTCAGCAATTTCTTTGCTTCATTATGTATAATTATTTACATTCTCATGTGGCATCACAAACTTTTAGTTGAAATTTACTACGTATTGTTATACTGGTAAAAACACAACCAGTCACACGTTTGGAATAATCGATTTTTTAAATGTTTTTGAAAGAAGTCTCTTATGCTCACCAAGGCTGCATTTATTCGATCAGAATACATAAAAAAAAAAAAAAAAATCAGTACTTTTGTGAAATATCATTCTAATTTAAATAGCATTTTCTATTTGAATATATTTATAAATATAATTTATTTCTATAAATCAAAATTTCAGAAGCCATTACTCCTGTCTTCAGTGTCACATGATCCTTCAGAAATCATTCTATGCTGATTTGGTGCTTACATTTCTAGCAATTTTTATTCAGTGATCAATAATTATTAATGGTCCTTACCAGAGTTTCCTGCTAAATATTTTTGTGGGGAAAAAAATAATAATATTTTATATATATATATATATATATATATATATTTCTTTCTTTTCAAGAATACCGTAATGAAAAGAAACAGCTGAAGAACATTTTGATATTTTTTGTAACATTATAAAATTCTTTACTGTCATTTATGATCAATTTAATGCATCCTTGCTTAAATTATTATTATAAATCTTAACCCCCCCCAAAAAAACAACAGGGAAAAAATAATACAAAAAATAAATCAATAAAAGATGATAGAGATTCTATTATTATAGAACATAAATAAATTATTCAAAACCTTTTACCAGCAATTTACATAAAAACTAAATATAATAATGTTCATACTTGTATTTTACATAATGTATGTATATATATATATTTATTTTTATTTTATTTTTTTTATTTTTTTTTGTATGTTACAGGTTTTGAATGATTTATTTATTTAATTTGTTTATGTTCTATAATAATATAATCTCTACAATCTTTTATTAATTTATTTTTTTTCTGTATGTTACATTATACATTTAACTTTTTTTGTTTGTTTTTTGTTTTGACTCAGCAACTTAAATTGCATTCAATATCCAAATCTTAATATTACAATGCATTCCCTCAGAAACCTGCTCTACCGGTTGAGCCACAGAAATACTTTTATTTTACTTCTGGTATTAAACATTCTTAATCTACTTGGCAACAATGGCTAATGCTATCTGTCCGCGAACAATAACAAGTTGGTCCACAAAGTAAACATCCAGTTATCTGTATTAAAAAAGGAGGAAAGCTTTGATATGTCCCAATACAACTGGATTTTTAAAGGCAAATGTCAATTCAGGAAAAAACACGGTAACACTTTACAATAAGGTTCATTAGTTAACATGAACTAAGAATGAACTATACTTCTAAAGCATTTACTAATCTTAGTTAATGTTAAAATAACAAGTTGTGTTCTTTAACATTAGTTAATGGACTGTGAACTAACATGCATAAACAATGAACAACCGTATTTTCACTAACATTAACAAAGATGAATAAACAGTGTAATAAATGCATTGTTCCTTGTTTGTTCATGTTCGTTAATACATTAACTCATGTTAACAAATGATTGTAAAGTGTTACCAAAAACACTGTGCTTGTCAAGTCATTTCAAAGCGTCTTTAAGAGTCATGTTTTCCTGATTCATCCTGGAACGTAGTCTGTTTTAGGTAACAGTGTTATGGTGTAAACAGTATGATGCTTTGACCCTGTGGATGATCTTACCTTCCTTGATCGTGTCCTTCATAAGACCTCTTCCATAATGCTGGTCATAGGTGTCAAAGCTGTCTGAGCCAACTTTATACACCTGAAAGACAGCAAGAAACATTTTAAACTAGACTGGAATATGAATAGATTCTTCACAGGTCTGGCTCTCCCTCTAGAGGACATTCAAGGTCATTACATTATCTCCTCTGATTGAATTAACTCCAGTGAGGAAATGAAATTCAAGTTGAACTTCTGGAAAGGGTGATGAAGGAGCCAATGTAATATCGTACTGTGTAATTTGGGTTTATTTTAAGAGGGGCATTAAGTTCCTTTCTATATCATCCAAATCAACAGCGCAATTATGAGTAATGTTTCTGTTTGCTTGGTGGTTATGTATATCGGCTCTTTTCATCCATCTGTTTTTCCGTACGGGCTGGCAGAGCGCTGAACCCCTGGGACGGCCTGAGACTGAGAATTTACATACCGTCTGCTCCCCATCAATATTTCAGCAAGAAACTGGACCTTGCTGCCCTTTCTGTGTGCAATTTTAGACAGCTCCTATCCTGAAGATTTCAAATTTCATTTTTTTTTTTTTTTAACATAGTAAAAGGTCAACCAATCATTTTCCTTTAATGACTGGACTGTGCTTCTTTTACTTAAGCTGCCAGAGCTTTAAAACAAACAAGATAAACATCCTGAAGTGTCTATAACATAGAAATTGGACTCCTGAGCTGTGTCAACCTCAGTTAATGGGGAATACATAAGGTATAAACACTGAAATTAAAAGAAAAACTGATGTATTGTTAAAACAAAGAAAACAATGATGCACAACCGCAAAAAAAAAAATTATTTACAAGAATAAAATATATATTTTAATATACAAGGCAAGCCAATGAATATCACACAAGCAACGATAATATTGCAATATTAAAAAAAATCTGTACATTTGTAAGTTAAATTATTCTAATGCACTAATTGAAAGCTCTTGACTATAAAACCCTAATCCAGAAAAATGTCAGTGAACTCAACTTTAAAGGAGACTCAACCCTCTTTTTATTTGTGACATACCGTGTTTTAGGAAGCCAAACAAATTAGAATATAATATTATTAATGACAACAATGACAGTAATAGCCATTTTTTATTTTCACTGTACAGTTTCACTGTAAAATAGATAAAAATGTAAATTTCATATTTTTGTTTATACTACAGTAGTGTATAATAATACAGTATTATACTTCTTTCCTAATGTCTACACTTAAAGAGATTTCTTGAATTTGGACTGCATTTAAATCATTCTAAAGCATAAGTTGAGGTAGAGTTTTACCCCCAAGAACATTTGAATTATAGTATCATTTATTTAAAGAAAGCCCTATTTAATAAGCAAACCAAAAAAAAAAAAAAAAAAAGAGAGAGAGAGAGAGAGAGAGAAAGCAATTGTTGTTTTATTTTATTTTTTGTTTTATTGTTGATTTATTTTAAAGACTTTCGGCTTCATTAAAGGGAAGATGCACTGACACATCTTAATCTTGCAATCAGGAAAGTTTTACATTGCATATTTAAATCCATGTAAATGAATAAAGGCTAAACACATAAAGCCAGTTCTCAGACAACCTGCACATTTCCTCTGAGATAATAAAGAATGACATGGCATAAGTGAAGAGCTTTGAGTAAACCTCATCCATCATGCGCTGATGATATCAAGTTTAGAGGTCTCCACCCATGTTTCTCAAGAGGCGCAAAAGACCCTGAAGGATACTGGGAGAGGCCACAGAGTGATAATTCCATCCTGTCTGATGGTACAGATATCCAAACATATCCTTTTCTCTCTCTAGTTTCTTCTGCTTAGTTGAATTTTGCAAACCTTTTTTCAGAAAGTTAAAATTGAAATTATATCACTGTTGATAAATGTAATGCATCCTTGCTAAATGTATTAAGGTCTTTGGGGTGTTATGGTTTTCACAAAAATATTAAGCTGCAAAATAATAAGAAATCACCACTTCTGACACTGGAGACTGGAGTAACAATGCAAAAAAAAAAGTAAAAAAAGAAAAAAAATAAATAAATAAATTATAATAATTAAATATGAAAAATTGTTTAATATAATTAATTTAATAAACAATGTAGAATGCTGTTTTTGCTAAAAATCAGACAAATTCTCTAGACCTGTGTGGCAACTTTTCTACTGTTGTGGTTAATATGATCTGGTTATATGCTTTAGGCCATTCTTGTCTTTTTTTTTTTTTTTTCTTTTGGTGAACCAAGTTGACATTATTTTTCCCTGACAATATGACTCACCGCATGAACTTCTCTCATCCGTTCAGATTTAGAATGTGCAGCAGAGGAGGATCGAATGTTTTTAGAGTCCACAGATGAAAAATCTCAAAACTACTTGAACAACATTGATGATTTGAGGAATTAATTTTTTTTGAAGATGAATTGCATCATTGGTCCATAATTGTCATAGTACATGTAATGACACACAATAAGAGAAGAGAAGAGCTGTCATCATCTGCGTCAATCCCCAAAAGTCTGCCAAGTTTTGAGAAATAACAGATAGGTCTGGAATGTTCTGTCGTATTCTCAAGATTGACTCACATATACATGCTGCCAAGAAAACATATGACTAAACAAGTCAGATCTGTAGCGTAAGCTAAATGAACAGGATGTGTTACGCAAGACAGCTGGTGCAGAGACTCGTTTAGATCCACACAGAGCGTTTACAGAACATGGATACCAAACAGATACAGAGCACTCTGTATGCTCATTAATAAAATAACTGACGATGAACATTTTCAAGAGCATTAATACACATACACTACCGGTCAAAAAGCTTCACCACGGATAACAAGAGGAAATGTTTCTTGAGCAATCAGCAATATTACAATGACTTCTGATCAAGTGTCCCTAAAGACTGGAGTAATGATGTTAAAAATGTAGCTTTACATCACAGAAACTAATTTCTAGTGGGACCATGGTAATTTATCTGTAAAGGATCTGTAATACAAACCAGGCACAGATTCGCAGATAAGCTGCACCTGTTGAACCATCATAGAATGAAAGTTTATTGATTCATCTGAATACACTTGAACAGACAAATATAAATAAAATTGCAAAATACCAGTCTATGTAAGTATTCTCATAAACACTGTCACTTTTATTTTAAGTGAATGAGATGAGAAAGATTTCTGATGTGTATTGTTATATTTAAATTTGTGCATCCGGTCTTAAAGTGACTGCAGCCTATTAATACCTGCTATCGATGTTCCTAAACAACAAAACACAGCTAACCAAACCAGTCTATATTTAATTTATACAGTGAACACTACAGTGTTATTTTAGATTAAGGTCAAATTATTACATTTGTGTACTTGAATGCTAATGTTAGACCTTCATTTATTTGTCACTTTATTCTATTGCATTGATCTATGCTTGTAATTTGTATATTTATTCAGTTGATTTTAATAAGCTTACACTTTAATAGTTGCTAGAAGTGCTGTGATATGGAAGTACTTTAAGTGGGCTGTAAGGAATAAATGGAAAGCAAAGTTATTTTTTTTTCTTACTGATCTGAAAAAGATCCAGTCTGTGACTTAATACGAAAAGTGACCAACTGAACCACTATAAATTACATAAAAAGGTTATTTGAAATTCTAATAAAATGTAACAATATTAGGTAACACTTTATTTTAAGGTCTCTTAAGTAGTTGCTTATTAGCATGAATATTACTAGAATATTAGCCACTTATTAACACTAATTAAGTACATATTAATACCTTATTCTACATCCCTAACCCTACCCAGTACCTAAACTTACTATTAATAAGCAGCTAATATTTCATGTTAGACATTAAATGTAAGTTTTAAATTCTACATGTCTTTTTTTATGAGTGTAGTAACAACAGATGTATTTATTTTTTTTAAAAGTGAGATTATGTTTGTTGACTAGGAACATGCATGGATTCCATTTTGTGGTTGATTATAACCGTTTAAACATTCCACTTAACATACAATGGTTGACAAGTTTTACAGTGGATTTAGGATTGCTTCGACCACTATTGCAGTAAATGCCGGGTCCACTTTTTTGTGTTCTTGTATGCTCTGTTTGATTACACAGACCAAATTTCCCTCCCAAGCTATCCAAACACTTCACTCCAGCAGTGTTGATGACAGTGCTGCTACTGCCTGCTGTGTCCAGGGCTCAGTAAACGTGTGACTGTACTGTACACAGCACTGTGGCTTTACCCCCTTCTGCCTGCTCTAAAGCTGTTGACCATTAATTAAAACCTCCTAAAATACAGGCTTTGGCATCAGCTGTACTGAAGCTTTCATCACTGGATGAAATGGCAGGACCTCTGAGTAAGAGCAAAACCACATCCTGGACTGAAAGTATATTTTAAATATATTTGGTTCAAGTTGAATAAGGCAGTTGTAAATAATATGTACAATGCCACAGAGATTTTTTTTCACAGAGATTTTTTAGCTTCAGACTATGAATCCATCCAAGTAGAGGATATCAAACATGTATGATATTTTGAGTGAGATTTAAAATGCATTATTTTCATTGTCACTCAGCAAATGTATGGCGCCTAGAATATGTTAAAATTACATATTAAAATATGTTCAGATTTAAAAAAAAAAAAAATTGTAGTGTGTTCCAGCCTTAATCAATAAAAAAAGCAATAATTGTAACAAAATGTTTAACTGTAATTTTTTTTATTTGTAACTGTAATTATTATTTGTTTAATGCTGTCAAGTGATTTATCATGATTAATCATATCCAAAATAAGTTGTTCTTTACATAATGTGTGTACTGTGTATATTTATTATGTATACAGAGACACATACAGTATATATATATACACAGGTCCTTTTAAAAAAATTAGCATTTTGTGATAAAGTTCATTATTTTCTCTAATGTACTGATAAACATTAGACTTTCATATATTTTAGATTCATTACAAGTAGTCTGAAGTAGTTCAAGCCTTTTAT
>JAUCMR010000024.1:1383908-1428459 GCA_032357425.1 Enteromius argenteus
ATATATATAGATATAGATATAGATAGATAGATCTAGAAAAAAATGATGATAAAGACAAAACATACCCTCATCCCCAGAACCAAGAAGCCAATCTCCTCCATCAGCGGATATTTCCTGATCTGCTGTTCCCGTTTCTCCTGTGAAGCGAAGGGGTCGTAGCTCTTCTGGCCGATCTTCACGTCCATGATGCATGGCTTCTGAAACCTGCGTGTCACATCCTCCAGCTTGAGGTACAGGTCTGTGGAAGAGCGCGAGCAGACACACTGACTAAACTCTGTACAGTACATCTACCAATCTCCTCATGGCTTCATGTATCCATCTGTGTACCTGTGGGTGCGTCTTTTGAGGAGCACGTGTCATAGTACTTGGGAAGGTGCGCTTGGAGGTCTACAAGACAGGGGTCGCAGTGGTCTTCAGCATACACCTGACAAAAACAACAAGATCATATTGTGATATTTCTGTTCCAGAATGGATTCGTCTGCATATATCATTTACTACTGTAAACTTGGCAACATTTCGCAGACCAGAAAAGTCTAATAGTGTATCAATTCATGAAGCACAGCACACACAAAAGTCACTTTCGATCCAAGCTGCTTTCCGTTGCTCAATGTGGTGAACTAAACTGAAACTAAATTAAACTAAATTGAAATACTTGCCTACCACTGAGGCAGTGGATATATAACTGACCCTGACTGCAAACAAGCTATTTCTATTTCTACAAGCTCTACAAATATCCTCTATATAAACACAAACAAGCAACTTCTAACTATGCTGTACTATATCAGTTTTTCAGCTTTGTAATTTTCTCTGTATACAGTAAGGGAATTTTATGTTGCCTGGGCTTTCTTTGAGGAAAATATGATTTCCACTGCAAACGAACTTGATTATTGAGTGTAATAATGTTGGTATTCGTTTTAAAGTTTAAAGCGTTTATATGTTTTTGATTTCTTAATTGCTTAAATAATTGTTTTTTAAATCATTTACTTCCAATTAGTTAAGTAAATAATATGTAAAATAAATATAAATGATGTTACCACAGCAATTATGAGGCTTGGTTTTACTGTACTTAAATGAAATGGAATGATATCAGCTTTAAATCAGCCACCTTGCTCTGTAGGATATCGGCACTAGACATAAAAAAAAAAAAAAAACTATACTAGTCAACCACTACATATAACAATGATTTAAACCCATATTTTGGTGCAGTGCTGGATTAACAGGTGAGTGGGTGGCCCTTCCCTGTCCAGGGCATTAGTGTTTGCACTACAAATACTATGCTTGTCATTATTTCCCAATGGAATTTTAGCAATTAGATCACAAAACATTTTGGACTCCACTAGAGAGCTGATCACACACGATCAGATGACAAATACAGATCTTAAATGAACTTCTTCAGAACCGCTAATGGCTCTGCTTTAGTCTGCTAATAGCACCAAAGACAATGGATGACAAATAAATATGCAGAAAGGGAGATTATTGGTTATTTATGTCATATTAAACCTGTATGACTTTTGTGGAACATGAAAAAAGATATTTTGATTTTCTGTTTACTAGCTTTTTTCAAAATATCTTCTTTTGTGGCCATAATTTTTTATTTTCACATGTCCTTGGTTAAATATGACAAAAAAAAATATTACGTGAAAAAGAGAAAAATATCTATTTTTTTTGTTATTAAAAATCAATTTTTGTATTTTATTAACTTATTTGATATATATATATATATATATATTTATATATATATATATATATATACACACACACACACTAATTATACATTTCAATATTTTTTTTTTTGGAAACACTTAAAGTCATAAAGGCATAAACATTTCAAAATATGAGTTGTAGATTATTTTGGGTTTGTTTATAAATAAACTCACGTTATAGATAAAGTTTACTTTTAAATATTTGTATTATATTTTGTTTTATATTTGTTTACACATTATTATCATTTAAGTATTTCACAGTTTGAAAAAGAAATGTTTAAAAAAAAAAAATGTACATTTTGCCTGTAAATGTCGTCTTGCATCCATTTATTGAGAAATAACATATTGAGAATTTTCCTTTACGTAAACAATGCTTTCCTGGTATCTATGCATGTATGATGAAGTACAAGATATATATGTAGCTTGACCCTAGGTTATCAGGGTGCAATTTGGTTTGCTTCTGATTCAAAGCGATGATTGAAAATGATCGTAGCGGCCTTAACCAGTCTTGAAGGCAGAAAACTCCTCTGTCACTCACCATACTGTAGAACTGCATCTCTCTGGGTCCTCTTGGAGGAGGTTGCAGCTGTTTCAGGACCGTACCATCAGGGTGTTGCAAGATACCTGTGATTATAAAAAAAAAAAACAACAACATCTGAATTATTATTATTGTTATAATCACAGTGTAAATGCCAAACAATAAGCAAACGCTAACATTTTCTAAATACACATTAATTTATATGATGAATAAATGCTTGTATCCATTGAGTTAAGTGAAGGACTGCAAATAGGCCCTTTTGAAGCTGATGTGAGAGGAAATCACAGTGTGCGTAAAATGACATCACAGGCTGGCCTATATGCTGCTGAAAACTAGGCTGACAGGGCTTAGAGATTACAGTCATAGACTGTGAAGCTCTGGATTTAGGTCAGGCTCCCCCTCTTTAAAAATAGCTATTTTAAAATCTATTCACATCATTGGTAAACTAAAGGAAACACGACCAGCATAAATTTATGACAACAAACATGATCAATCACAAGAAATTTGCTACCACATACACTATTTACATAAAACCTTTATTTAAAAGAGTACCATACTTCTCTTTTACCTGAAGCTATTCTTCCAATGACTCACAGTAAATATAATGTATACCTTTACATGCTATTGGCTACTCCTTAAAGAAAACAATAAATTACTAATACACAAAGACAGTTTTAGATATTTTTATTTATTTAATAATTGTTTTGCATGGTATTAACCCTTATAGCAGTGCATCTGGATTGTTTGTTTTCCAGTTTGTTTTATAATCTTGAATGATTATGCTCTCCTTCATAAATGTCACATTTACTATAAAAAATGTTTGAGGATCTAATTAAATAACATAATAAAATAAATAAATAAAAAATACAGCAATAAAAATTAATTCAGTCCAAGCACCTTTTTATTAAAATAAGCATAATTAATGACAAAACAAGTATGCATTATGTCAAATATATATTATATATAAAATTGTGTATTACAGTTTTTTTTGTTTTACTGCCAATATGCAGAAAAATCATTAATAGTCTTAATAATAGACTGTTATGCAAGAATGACATGTTGTGTGACAGACTCTATGTGGTTTACCCAAAACGAATGTTGCAGTAATAAAAACTGTATGGACGGAAATGCAAGTCAAATCTATCCTGGCTTTCACCACACTGACTCACTATTTGGGTCATTCATCTAGAGCTGGTTTTGCATGTCAGGAGACAAATCCAACTGAGTCAGCAACAAAACCTATCAGCCCATTCCACTTTTTTTCTTTTTATTATTAAATCTGTAGCAGCATCAGGATAATTACTAGTAATCAGAGATCTGGGCAAGTTGTCCCATGAGCTATATATCAGTAATATTTAAAGTCAACTCTCTAAAGACACAATTATTAGTTTTTGCTTTAGCAGTAGTTTTATATGATTGTTCCAAGTACCTAATTTAAAAAAATGTCTTACATTAGAATAAGTTTTATAAATTAAATCCATCATTACTAAACTATATTGGAATAGCCTAATATGAATAGATGTTGCATAAAAACGCATACATTCAGATAAAGTTCAACAGTAAAACAAAAACAGATTGTAACTGAAACTGGTTGTTTGTCTATTAATTTTTAACACGTGCATCAGGGCTATTTACATGGAGAGCAAAAAGCCAGCACCATAATCCAGAAAAAAAATTCAAGTATCATATAAAACATTTTAACTTGACATAAGACAAAAATAAATCTAAAATACATTCAGTTGATACATTATAAAATATTTCACTTAAATACATTTATGAAAAAAAAAAAATTATATATATATACATATATATATATTTTCTGGCAGTATTATAAAAATAACTGTTACTGAAACTCAGAACGAAAGTATTTATCATCATATTCAATTTATCCCGATTTTTTTTAAAAATTTAAAAAAAGAAAATCAAGAGTTTGACATTTTAAATGCTACATTACACCTATAAATATTTTCATGTATAAAGTAGCATTTACATTTTTAATCATAAATAAAATGTAGTTATTTTCATTCATAATTTTGTGCTTCCTAATTGTTTTACTGTATAAATGTCAATGAAATGCTGTTTGATACATACAGTAGTGTAGCATTTATATTTTTAATTCGACATTATTTCTAAATGGAACATTATACATTTTCGTTAACAGATTTTACTTCATAATTGTTTTAAGGTTTCATTTTAACTAAAAAGCATAAGAACGGTTGTTTAACGACAGGAGTCCCACTGTGACAACTTACCCCATCCAGTGTGACAGGTATTTACTGTACATCTTTTTACTGAATAAAAACTGACCCTGAGAAATGTTTGCTGAGGTAAAAATTGACAGCTAGCCCCGTACACAATGATAAATGACAGAATCCTGGTTCGAATGAATAGGAATGACATAAACGTGTACTGACCCACTTTATCAACGCCATACTTGTGTCCGGCCACCTGATGAGAGAGCGGCACGCAGCCGTTCAGGTGAGCGCTCTGCGCGCCCTCCGGTAAACACGAGCCGCGGGTCATTAACGGGCGCGCGAGATCCAGCCTCCCCAGCGCCACAGACGAGTCCATTATGATGCTGAGCTGACACTCGCACCGAAGACTTCACTGCAATGGCTCGTTATTTTTCTAAACTACTGTCCTCCACACACGAATTCATGTATTGATCGCAACCCCTCGACGCGTCATCCTGATGTGTGTGACCGATCGCGTGCCATCAGTCACGGCGCCCACGCTCGCGGACCATATAACGAGCTTTTCACCTGGGCCACATCCCACTTCCTGACTTCAGAGATGTTTACACTCCTCCCTCGGTAATTGGTCCGAGATGGTAGATACGGAACGAGCGGAGCACAAAGATCGACACGATATCCTGGCGGAGTAAGTCATATCGCACGGGAACTCGCAGTTCTGCTAACGCTTCGCTGTTTGTTTCCGCCCCGAGAGACACGCTGCGTGTGACGTCACGACGCACAGAGAGCGGAAAGTCACGGAATACGCCGAGCTGTTTTCTTAAATTATTATTTCTAATGAAAGCGCATATTGGGTTTCATTTCAGAAATATACAAATATTAGGAGCAAAAACATGAAGTTTAACAGTGAAAATATTTCTAATAGCGGAGAATGGCAGGCTCGCCTGTAAATACTTCCGGTTATAAATACGTGTAAACTACGGATACGATAAAAGTCTGTTTATGTTGCTGAATGTTCAGTTATTGTGACTAATGAGAACGCTGATAAAAACTAACTACTAAACAAACATTGGGATGGAAAATATTTTACATAATGATATGATTTGTGTTCTCAGACTTCTGAGCAATTAAGAAAACCCCTCAGGCATTATTTGTGTAATCCTAACGGGAATATCGTTGTAATTATGGATATATCAGGACCTGTTTACAAACAGCAGCCAGATATATAGCTAAATATTACTTCTATACCTAAGGGGATACATAAATTATCCTCTAAGTTTTTAGTTTACTGTTTAGGTTCTAATGGGCACAGAAAATGTTTCCGAAAGCAACAGAACAAATAAAAACCTTTGATTAGGAAGGATAAAGAAATAGTGTTTCAGAGGGATATATGATATGCAAAATTAAATCAGAGACACTAGCAAGACTTCATCGGATGTAGTAGTAATCAAGTCTTTTGTTGAACTGATAGCAACTTATACTAAAAGCTGGTTTAAAATGCATTTCAACAAAGCAAATAAAAACACCACTTTCTACCAATAGGAGCAAAAGCAAATTAACACCAGAAACACAGATGCACGCTTTTAAACAAATTTTAATGCAAAAAAAAAAAAAAAAAATAGATCCAGTATAGTTGCTCTTAACTATACAATAAAAATATCTAAAAGAAAATAATCAACTGAATGAGAGATACAATAAAACTGTTTTCAATTTCTTAATTGCCCTTGTGTAGGGTAACTGTAGTTGTATAACATCATGCCAATCTTAAATAGGATTTATGAAACAAGAAAACAAAGTGCCCAACACCACTGCGGGGAATGACCAAAATGCACAAAACCAATAAAAAGCTTAATGTCTTTTTGTGCAGCGCACAGTCCCCTTCAAAATACTAGTTCAGCTATTATTATTGGTCATTTCAGATGGTAAATGTTAACAGTACAATGTGTTTAATAATATAACCTAATCTTACTTTTAGATGCTAGAATTTACAGTGATTTGTGACTTAAAAAAATGTCCATTAAGTCTTCACATTGCATACTTCTGGGTCCATTCTCTTGCTAGTCTGTTGTACCTGGTACAAGAAAATCAAAAAATGAATAAGTTCATAAACAATTTAACCAGATATTCCTATCAAACATAACACGTATGGTCTATGTTACTCGCACTCGTGATGTTCCAAACCTGATCAAAGGGTGAATTCCTGAAGAATAACCTGGGGATACTTGTCAATATAATAAAAGTGAAAATACTGTAGTCAGTGCAATAAATTAAAGTCCTCTGAAGTCATATGATAGCTTTGTGTAGTAATAAAACTCAATTTGAGCAACTGTTTAATAAAAATCTTGATATCTGCCCTAGCTGCCCTAGACATGCAAGATGTAAACAAGGTGTATACTTTGCATTGGATCCTTTCAATCAAAGAATCAAGTTCACAGAACTGGTCTGATTTCATTAATGAATCGGACTGATCGGATTCACAAATTCACTAAATCAATAGGTGCTTTCTCTTTTCTTTGCTCTTCCATCCCTCAGCCCATGACCTGGAAATCGATCTAAGTCAGCCATCTTGAAGGACGTGTCAATTCTCTAATTGCACCGGGAGTAGACAAGAAACGAGGAATGAGGAAGCATCCAGCGGAGCGTGAATGCACAGCGTGTCTTGACTAAAACCCTGACACTCGACAATTCTCCACACCTTCAAATTAGTCACAATTTAGATTTACATTTCACCTATGCAGTACATATCACATGTAGGCCTTAGTATAATTAATCGAATAGCACATCAAATGTCTATTAATTTGAATTACACAGTTTTAAAACAAAAGTAAGTAAAGCATATCCGTCACCAACAGACAAAACCAGGCAAGACATTTTTGGAATAGTACTAATAAGCTAAATGTTTAAAATAATGAAGTTTAAATTTATCATCAATAAATCCAATTTGTTCCACAGCTAACCGTATTTAAGGTGTCCCTGTTATGGATTTTTGAAAATTCTTTTATGCAGTGTGTAACGCAGCACTAAGTGAATAAAAACATCCTGCAAAGTTTTAGATCTGAAAGTGCATGTGTATAAAGTTATTGTCTCCCAAAAGAAAAGGTCGACTGAGTAATTGGAACGAGTCACTTTTAAAACGAGTCCCAAGCTGTTTCATGTTGATGTCAACATGAAACATTAGCATATTGTTCACCCACTTGTTGCACGCAGACCTAAGAAAACTCGATTTTCGTTTTGGTCTGAATGAAAATGCTAATTCATTCTTTGCCACTTTTCTGGATGCCGAAGTGTTATTTACTTGGCAGTCAACGGGACAGTCATTTTGGGGTGAAGTAACCCTTTAAAAGCTCTCAAACACTGCTTTAAATGAAATTCGACCAATCACTGGAGAGGTTTGGAAAAATGAATCACTGAACGAATCGTTTGAGAGTCGTTGAAGAAATAAGGTAAAAATAAATGCGTAATGTAAGAAAATGAAAATGTTTCTTGACCTTGCATGCATGTCAACCTGTTGTTTGGAACTCCCAAAACCAAAACATGTACATTTCATAATCCATAATAGTGGCACTTTAATTTTTTCATACTTTTCAAATGAATACATTTGTTTTTACAATAAACAGATTTAGGTTGATTCTAAGCAATCGTCATTTTATTAAAATTAAAGCAGTGATTAAATGATCATGAATATGCCAATATACTAATAATTTATTTTTCCTTGCACAATTTCCTCACATTCTAGTTGGGAGAAGCTAGGGTGCAAGGAAATTAAACTAGGATGCATAATTCAATAGGAAGCACCCAATGATACAGTGAATATTATCAGAATATTAACAGCTCACATTTTGGTCATTTACACACAAAACTAATGTATGATTTCAGGAGACTTGAAATAAAGCACACAAATATTTAGCACTTGACTTGAGCACTTTTTCAATACTTTTGTGACCATTTGATAATTGTTTTGATTGTCATATGGGTTTGGAACAACATGAGGGGAAAAATGTTAAGATTTTTTTAAACTATATACTTACTTTTCTTTGTCTGATTTGTAGATGTGTGCTATGTCTGGGACTAAGGGGTCATCAGGATTTGGATCACAAAGCAAAGAACATATGGACAAAAGAACTGAAAAAGAGATGAAAAGAATCACAATTATGAAAGCAGAGGCAAACTGGAAATTACAAATCCTGTACTTCAACTAATGAAGAACCAGGAATTAAAATACAAGCAAGTACCTTTTGAAACTGTTAGAGCTGGAGACCACTGCGACCTCAGGATATCCAGGCAAATACTTCCATTACTGTTAATGTTGGGATGGTAGATTTTTGTTGTAAACGCTACCTGTTAAATTGAGATGGGTGTCAAAATGCCATTGTAGGACAACACTGTAAATACATGGAGGTGGGGTGTAGTGTCACTACCTTTGGTGGCTTGAAGGGATAGTCTGTTGGAAAATGAATTGTGAGAAAGAAGACCCCTCCTTGGTATGGACTGTCACTCTGCAAATCAAAAGGAAATGACACTAGAAATTAGCAAACTGTGTAGGTGTATTAAAATAGGTTACATACATCTCAGATTGACCTTTAGGGGAAAAATGCTGTTGCTTAGTAACAAATATACATAAATGAAGAAACAACCGAAGTTAAGAACGAAAAATATCTTAAAATAGATAACAGTTCAGCGGTCAGGTTCACTGATTTGCATCTATCTGACACATGCAGTCACAGAAAAAAGAAAAAGGCTATTATATACTGTATTTATTTTAATGTGTTCAAAGCTGGAACAATTTGACAACTTTGGCCCGTTTTGTCTCTAAAAATTGACTTCATATCATCACATTCAGCATGTTTTATTAAGTGAAGCAAACTGCTAAAAGCTAATGAGGTGAGTACTTACAGGTCCCATTATTGTTGCCTGCCAGTGAAACACTAAAAATAAAAGTAATTGAAATTTGTGTTATTTGTGGTATGTTATTATGTAAAATAACTCAAAATGACTGACAGTGAACTTACAGTCATCACCAACCGGTCCAGCAGAGCACTGAGCAGGAGGGTCCCTCTGCAAGTCTTGAAGCTCCTGAAACAAGAAGAAATTAGGATGAAATTAAATACAATTACTCCACAATTTTGTTTCTAAATATATTTCTATATAGCCACTCTTGTGTTAAGTGGTATATTTGAAAAAAACTCTTTTCTAATTAAAATTTTCAACTAATTTCAAGCCTCGTGGCAAATAAAAAAACAAAACACAACAAAAAAAAAACCTTTAAGTCTTCTGGTGTCAAGATGTTTACATGGAACCACACTTGTACTTTATTCAAATAAATGCCACCTGGTTTGACATGTTCCCGTGTAATAAAATTACATTCATACATTAAAATTAGGCTTCAAATAAATGTTGTAACATCCAGATTGGGTTTGAGAAAATTACCACAGGGCTTTTGCTGAAAAATCTATGTGCATTCTGTGCTTACATTTTTGCTGTGAAATCTTTAATGATTTCAATGAAGTAAACATAACTTGTTACATTCTTGTCCCAGATGTTCCATTTTGGTATATGCATTAAATTTAATTTACAAAACTAATTTTAAATACATAGAAAGCATATCACATGCAACTAACGAGTCAAGTTTATCGTTTTAAATAACTTTTATGAAAATGGCAAAATATGGGTGAAATAATGTTCCATCGTCATTCAGTGTAACATATATATTTATGTAGAAATCAAACAACATACTTACTCTGACCTGTGCTTATTAATAAAAGGAAATGTTATCATTCAACATTATTATATTACAAATGATTTAAGATGCCTTGCTGACAAATTGGTAAAATCTAGTGGTTTGAAGGAAAGTGGTAAAGATTTAAAATTACAAGGAGTTATTTTTTGGGGACTGCACTGTGATCCTTAAAGTCTTTTAATGTCATCGAACAATGACTGTTGTTTTAAATATGAAGGAATAATAATAGTTTAATATACAAACTACTATCATTTTTGCTCAAAAGAAAAATAATTACAGGATTCACTCTAATGCACGGGGGAAAAACAAATAATGAAGTATTGAACTTTTATTGAATCCCCCTTTTCATCTTTTACCCTCATTGCTCTTTTTCATCACTGTATTTTAGTATTGCACTATATATTTTTACAGAGTTTTGGTCATTAAAGGATTTACAGAACATTTTAAGACATCATTGGGAGATAACTGATATTTGATGTTTATATGCTTTATGCAAGCGGTCTGCAAAACTCTTATGAAGATAGATTATGAGAACTTCATCCATATAAACAACAGCACTGCAATTTATTTAATGTTATGGGGGGGGGTCATCTAAAGGTTCATAAAAATAGGGTCTCTCTCTGACTATTTTTCCACATGACAGGTTTTACAGGGTTAAATTTTCAATACAATCAAATTGCAATAATAACGTAAATATTAATTTGTAACAAAATATCACAATACATAATTATTAATCTTAAGCCCATTTTAACACACCCATTTTATGTGCCTTCTGGCAAGGACTTTGGGACTTAAAAGGGTGTATAACAACACTGCAGGAGTGCTACACACATCACAGTGTTGCGAAACAGAAACTGTCAAAATGACAAAGTCATGGCGTCATGCTGGAACTTCAGAGAATCAGGTTGTGTTGCTTTGTGTCAAACACACAACACAACAAACACAATAGCGCCTACCGACCATATTCAGATAAACCACACCAAATCAATTGTAGCCAAAGTCCCTCGAAATGTCACATCAGCTGTGAGGTTTAACAAAGCACACAAAAGTGGCTTGTGAAAGTGGATGAATCCACACAAAGATTGGCCTGGTTTAGTGTGGCTGTTGCCGAAGCTGGAGCAGGTTTGCTGTCTTTGTTCAGTTCTGGGCCTTCTCGAACAAGGATGAATAGACCACATAACAGGTTTATTATTCAAATAATAGTCATTTTCAACGTGCAGAGTGTAATAAACTACGCTTTCTGATGTAAACAAATTACTCTTTTACTCACCGTTTGTTTGTTTTTACACGTATAAATGTGTTTGTGTGCTAGCAACGATGCATCACGATGGTTGACTGACAACCTTGACGCGTCTTTTTTAAGTTCTGGTTTACCAGCTTTATTAACAATAAAGGGAATTATACATTAAATTTATATTACCTCAAGCAG
This sequence comes from Enteromius argenteus, assembly GCA_032357425.1. Taxonomy (NCBI): domain Eukaryota; kingdom Metazoa; phylum Chordata; class Actinopteri; order Cypriniformes; family Cyprinidae; genus Enteromius; species Enteromius argenteus. Next base: position 1,395,508 of record JAUCMR010000024.1, read on the forward strand.
ACAGTCAACAAACAGTGAAAATTCGTCACGACTGAGTGAAGAAACACTGCTAACGTTAGCTAACTTAGCCGTTAAATGCTACATTCTGGCGTCGACATATTAGATCTATATTATTCCGAGACGGTTTGACTTGAGTCACGCTACCAACATCAAACAAAAACAAATCTTATGATTTTAGCTAGTAGCATGAATGCTATTTTAACCCCGATATTCGATATAAACAACGCTAGCATGTTAACAAAAACTTGGCTAATGTTGGTCATGTACGCACAAAGGTCTTACCTTCTGTATTCTCTTCAATGCCATGCTGCTTTACTGTGTGTACCGCCCCAGATTTACGCGATTATATTATGCGACCGATATTATTGCTACGAAACAGCTCAGCAATACTGTGTTTCCCTGAGTAAAAAACGAATGTGAGCGGCGAGAAAGAGAGACAGCTGTAGCGCAGCAAGCTCACACTTCCGGTGCGGACCTGGGGACAACAAATTAAAAGTCATGTATCAATTGCAAGAGCATTAACAGTTCAGAGTACTGCTAAAAATTATATATTACGTAAATTAAAGAAATAGAGAATGCATAAAGGAAACGAACAGGTGTGACAACAACAATACTTAACAGAAAAGAAAACAAGAACATTTTTGGCCAAACAAAATTGAGCTTTTAAATAACAATTGCGTTCCACGGTGTCTTTTTTAACGTGAAATCTTTATTGTTTAATGATGTCTTACTTTTTGGCCACATGAATAAGTTTGGGTCCTTTTTTCCTTTTATTTTACATGTCAGGCTTCAAAGGGTTAATTTGCGTACACGCTTTACCAAATATAACCGAAGAGCACAATAATACAGCTCTTCCCGCAAAATCCATATTTTGGTAAATCTTGCTATTTTCAAAATGTTCTTTGAGTGCAGGTACTTTTATGACATTTTAAACAATATAGTTTATAAATAATAATAATAAATAATCCTCCCACAATGCAATTCGCGCAGATAGCAGATGGAATGGCGCCTTTACTGGAGGAGGTGGAACTGTAATTCACAACCATAACATTCATTTCAAGACAGCTATTGTGTATCTTGTTCTCACCGTGCATATTAAATATTTGATTCATTTTATCGGGAAGATCACAGCACGTGTATGATGGCTCCGTTCAGTGTGATGTCATTCGGCGCTAATCTTTTGGTAAAGTCTTTGGGTTTGTTCTCGAGTGCATCTGTTGTGAGGTAAGCATGCTTCAAGTTTAAGGTTACTGATGCATGACTTGTTTATTAGTTAATGTAGCATATCTAATAGTATTTTACCAACATTTGTAAATGCAGCTACAACAGAGACAGCTATACATTCATATTTGTAAATTTTAACATCTATTTGTTCAGTTAATGTAAGATTTGCAGTGACAACGCTGCAGTAGCTCAATAGCTAAAGTTATAATTTAACATTTTTGTAAGGTGTGTGTATGTATATATATATATATATATATATATATATATATATATAAATAAATATAATTGTAGCATCAATGAGTTTTTGTACATTGACAATACTTTGTAATTGTAGGTGTTCATGTGTAGCTCCAGTGTTAAAGAGTTTTTGCACCACAACCGGGGGTCCACCTAAGAGACCCCTGACAGCATACATGACATATGTGAAGGAGATGCATCCCACCATTAGCAGACAAAATCCAGGTATCCACCTCTTTCACAAGGCTTTTCTGATTGTTTTTCTAACAAGATAATGAACAATTTGTTTTGTTTAGGATTCAAAAATGTGGATATTGTACGAAAGGTAGCACAGCAGTGGAAGATGCTGACTCCCGAAGAGAAGCAGGTACATTCTTGCTTCATGTATGTGTGTGTTCATATGTTCTAGTGTATTTTGAGTAAATGTCCATTACTGTATATTGTGTGTATATGTAATATATATACACACGTACATTCATAGCAACATGCGTCCTGGGAGCAATATAAGGTTGCTGTTGATAAAACAGACTGCTGCTTTTGAATAGAAAAACATCACTCACTCAATCAATATTTCTAGAGAATTTTTTTCCTAGGGTTACGTATTGACAGATTTCACAGGTCTACATTTTGGTTATACATCATGTACAGAAAGTCTACATTTCTAAAGAAAAAAAAAATCTGTCACTCACAACTAATACTGTAAACTACACCAGGAACCAAATCAGTTGGTACATTAAAATTATTAAATTGAATTACTATTTATTTGTTGCTATATGTAATGCATGTATAAGGTTTTATATTGTGATATTAATTATATAATGTTTGTGTGTGTGTGTGTGTATATGTATATATATTAGTTTTATCATTTTATTTTTGGATGGACTATTCCTTCATTGACATTAGCCTTAGTCTTCCACTAATTCGAGCTATATCTCATGTGCAGCCATTTCAGAATGCATCTTTATCGTCCAGAGAGCAATATAAACTTGATCTGGATAAATACAAAGCCCAACTGACTCCTGCACAAACTGCTGCTCTTGCAATAGAAAAACGACAAAAAGCGGCCAAAAGAAAAGCAATTAGGAGAAAGAAGGTGAGTTTTGCCTTCTGTTATGTAACTACTATATTAACCCACCAATGAGACACTCTACACTGACTAAATATTATTTAATTTCTTCTTCAGAAGTATTTTGATTACCTTTTATAGTAAAAGAAAACTGTATTCCACTTGTAGGAGCTGAACAGTCTTGGCAAGCCTAAATGCCCCAGGAGCGCCTTCAACATCTTCATGTCGGAGCACTTTGAGGAGGCAAAAGGAGATACTACGCAGGTGAAAATGGATTTTAGTTCTTCATATTCAAGATTCAGGTTCAGATTTCAGAATTTCTGAATAAAAAATACAGCTAAGACCCCAGGTCGATAAAAATTTTTATCACTAATTTCAATGATTTATTTTTACATCTGATGTATTAATGTATTTGAAGTTCACAGTTTAACTTCAAACCGTTTTTATTACAGACCATTAAAACTTATTTTTATAATATGCAATTTAAGCACAATATTTATTGTATTGGCTTTTTTATCTTCTTTCCAGGCAAAGCTGAAGTCTCTGAGAGACTACTGGGAGCGTTTCAGTGCAACACAGAAACAAGTGAGTTTTGCCTTGAGCATCAAAAGAAGCTCACGCTACGGCTCCGTTTCATCATCCTGTGAGCTGCCTGCTGTCTTCTAAGACACCTCATAAACTGGCTGAACACTATAAACAGTATTTCCTTCAGTCATAGAAATAGTACTTACAATTAGTTATGTCATTGTTTAATTAAATTGTGTTTGTGTACTAGTTCATTTCCTCAAGTTTGATTTAACGACAATCACTACACGATGGCCACGATAAAAAAACCCAGAAGTTTGTCAATGTTATATGTGTTTGGCTGAACACCGACAACCAGGGCAACTATACTCACAATTATCAAAAAACAATATAAAATTAGAAAGCAATTGAAAGCTTGCTATGTTTTGCAACGGACCTTTATCTGACTTCACTGCTCCGTTTTCAGATGTATATTCAGCTGTCAGAGGATGACAAAGTCCGTTATAAGAATGAAATCAAATCATGGGAGGAGCACATGATAGAGATTGGAAGGGAAGACCTTGTTCGGAGAAAGGAGAAGAGAGCCATCAAAGCCAAAACTACTAAAGACACAAAGAAGAAATCCAAAGTAAGAGTGCTAAAGGGAAAGACACCAAAAGAGAAGACTGGGACAGCAGTGAAAAAGACTGTGAAGAGCACCAAGAAGTGAGATGATGTATGTGACTCTGTTAGACAGAGTGTGTTGTACAAAGGCCAAAACCGTCCTCAATAAAAAGCCTGTGCTTTCGTTACTAAAGCTGCATTTATAGTGTTCAAAACATGAAGGTTTTAAAACTGTGAAGAGTCCTTCATATCGTCTCATCTTTTCAATAAATCCCTTTTTTGCTGGTTTCATTTACTCACTGTATCATGTAAGCAATAGTTTAGGTCCTGATTATGACTGTTTTATAGTACTAATATTGCTTTTAAGCTGCTCAAGAACTCAGTGTTTCTTGCCTGGCTGTGAAACGTAAGACTGACATCAGTTTTCATTTGCTTCTTAGAATAAGTTTGTATATTATGCTTCAAAAGAGGACGCCATGTTTTGTACAATGTCTTTACTTACAAAATAAACATTAACATTTTCTATAAAAGCAACAGGAGCTATTTACAAAAGAATACTACACAACTACATACATTTTTAAAATGTCATAATTTGTGCTAAGGTTGTAGTTCACCCCAAAGTTAAAAATGAGTCATTTACTTAACCTCACATTTCAAAACTGACTTTCTTTATTCTGTATAAAACAAATATTTTAATATGTCTGAGCTGCTCTTTTCCTCAATCACTAAATGTGCAAATGTACATATAATTACACTGAATGGAGGGAAAATGTTTTTTCTTTTAACATTAAGAGTGAGCGACAATTTTCATTTTTAGGTGAACTATCTCTTTAAATACGAATCAAGTGGCCTCAGGTTTAGGCTGAATATGATATTATTATGCAATTGTTTAAAAAAAACCAAAACAATCGTTTTAAATATTCTAGTAGTATAAAATCAAGACTTTGAAGCTGAGCTGGGATCAGATGACAGTTTGGCTTCTTGCAGCAAAGACTCAAAATCAGGTGAACACACCAGTTTGTGTGTGATGTTTCCGAGCACAGTCATGTCTCCAGTCAGGCCCTCCGACATTCGCACACACACTAGTTGCTGCAGATACAAAAATAATTATATCCCATGAAACATACTTCTTGTAAATGAGAATAGAATTCATCAGAATAGATTTTGAAAAATTTAGCATTATGTCACTTGCTCACCAATTAGATAAGATTCAATAGATCCTCTGCAGTAAATGGGTGCCATAAAGATTCAATCAGTCCAAAAAGCTGATAAAAATGTCACAATAATCCAAAAGTCCAGTCCATCAATTAATGTCTTGTGAAGTAAAAAGCTGTGAGTTTTAAAAAATAAAACCCATCAAGAAATGTTAACTTTAAACTTAACTATAAACTTTTTTCAGTTCACATGATGTTAATTGATGGACTGAAGTGGTGTGAAATACTTGTGTATTATTGTGATGTCATCAGCTGTTTGGTGTCTCATTCTGACGGCACCCATTCACTGCAGAGCATCCACTGCTAAGCAAATGACGTAATGCTAGAGTGACCATGCATCCTGGCCAGGATTTCTATATTGCTTTGATTTGTACCTCAAGAGCGTAATGTTATGTTATGCTAAATTTTTTCAAATATGTCCTGATAAAGATAATACCTCATCTATATCTTGGGTGACCCGAGGGTGTAAACAAAAAAAATGCAACATAAAAGTGGTCCATATGTCTTGTGTTATATAGCTGTATGACAACCTTTATCATATGTTAATTGTGCTTTTTTTCATTTTGGAGGCCCAGCTGTCATTTATTTTTACTATATGTTAAAGTTGAATAAAGGAAGAAAAAAACGGCAAATTATTATTAAATAATCTGTTATGAATATACTGAAACTAGATGAAAGCTCAATAGAAAATCAAAAGACTATTTACTTTTTTCCTAAATTTCATCTGTTCTTTTTTTTCTTGTTTTTTTCAGCACTACTGATATGTTTGAACAATTGATACTTTTATTTTTATTTTGCTACACTGCATCTTTTATAAATGACAATGTGTTAACTCACCTGTAGGAAAGAGAAGGCCGCCCCCTCTGAAACATCTAATGTAACATTTCCCATGACCAGCTGGACTTTACCAGACTTTCTAATTTGCAATTTTCCAATCAGACCCTCTGAGAAGTTTGACAGCACAGGTACAGCGGCTTTATCAGGCTGATCCTGAAGAGCATTAAAACAGCATTCAAATACTTCAAAGGACACTAAAGATGATATTAAATGTTTATAAACGAATCTGGTTAGCTTTTAAATGGAGGAAAATAAAATCTATACTACATACTATACAATTCAGCAGCAAAACCAACTCATTCGAATAGTCAAAACCTAAAAAAAATTCATTTGGAAAATTATAATGAAAAATTAAACAGTCTCCCTTAAGGTCTTTGCACACTGAGCCCAAAATTCTCGTCCAACATTTTCACACGTTAAGAAATGAATATGACCTCATGTTTGTGAAATTTTCGTCCATCATAAAAAAAAATTCCAATCAAGTTCGATTCTTCTCATCCATAACAAGCATTTTGATAGTAGAGAATGATAAATATAAAAAAAGCGTATGAAAATTTCTGACTCAGTGTGCAAGAACATTTAGGGTTAAAAAAAATAACAATAGTAAATATATGGTATTATTAAGGCACAGTATAGCATATAAACTTACCAGAACTTTAATTTGTGATGAGCGCTTATCTTCGGTCTTGCCTTCCTTTCTGGGTTTCTCTGGGCTGGAGGTTTTAGGTTGGCCAGGTATTGTATCAGGAAGTTGAATAAACAGTAGTTCTTCCTTTTCCGAAACACTCAGCTGTTGGAAAAGTTCTCCAACCGTTGGCTGCTGCGGACATGCAGACGCGCCCCTCGCTGACACAGAGTATTTCTGCTCAGCTTTGGCTGATTTCAGTGCATTATAAGATGCCGTCTCTTCTTTAACTGCAAAAATGACTTGGATTATTTGTTTAATTTAAACAGAACAAAAACAAGCTAAATAAAAATTACTGTTAGGATATATTGTAACTTACATGAAGTAGCTGCATCTGTTGACGAAAAGTTGCATGACTGATAGAGTGGAAGTCTGATTGGTCTTTGCTTGGGATCATTTTTTAATTCAGGATCATCCAAAAACTGCTCAATTAAACCAAGAAAAAACATTAAAATATTACTGATTAACTTCATGAATTGCGTAAAATGATAAAGGGTCATTGGGACGTACATTATCCCATTGGAGTTTTTGTAAAATTTCATTATCATCATCTTCGATGTTGTTCTTTTCCTTTTTAATGCATTTTGTGAAAAGTGCAGGATCACAATCACTCAGGTTAGAGCTGCTCCAATTACCTGCGAGATCAAAAACAGGCACACAAATGTTGAATGAATTCACACTTGATATTTAATATTCATTGTACCACCATAAGTCAGCCGATTTATTTGTATAGCACTTTTCGCAATACACATATCTTCATGCCTTGTATTTACATATGGCAAATTAAGGCTGACTGACAATGTACTGTAGTCTGATTATATATATATATATATATATATATATATAAAGGTTTTGAGACTTGCTATAATTTATAAATCGCGCCACACAAGTATACTGTATGTTTTTAAATATACTTCATATACAGAGCTGTGCAATATAAAAAGTTCACATTTTGTGACATTATAAACAAACAAGTAGTTGTGGTTTTTTTATATAGTATAGATTGCTTTACATGAGGTATGCAGGTATATATCCAACATTTAATACTGCACTAGATAAGTAATTATTAAAGTCATAAGTGTACTATAGATAAAAATGGATCACAGTCACGGTTAAATGATGCATATAAATGACAGGATCAAAACATATCACCCACTCCTAACAAGTAAAACTAAAATGTAACATATTGAACATAATATCTCCAAAAATAACTGTGTAAGAGAATGGAAAAACTACATCTGATGTTGAAAAATTGAGAAAAAAAAAAAAGCCTTGGGGAAAAAAAAACAGGCAACTACAAATACAATACAACACAGCTAGCTTTACCTAGCTTCCTGTAGGTGTCTGCTGGACCCTGCTCAAAGATGGAGTGAGACTGAATGGTCTGAGGTTTTTCTCTCCGCCGTCTCTCTCTTTGTCTGTCTTCCCTCTCTCTTCTCTCTTTCTTTGGTGCAGTGTGTGTCTCCTCCTGTAACCTCCAGAAAACAAGCGATTTATATGACAAAGCCACATGGCTGTATTTTTTTCTGAAATTAATCTCTGGTATTTCTACTTTAGGAGAAAAAGGGTTTGAATTATTTATTATGTGTCAGTGAACTGATAAAAAAATCTTTGTATCTTTAATTAAAAATGTGAATGAAATGTGAATGTGGCGTATAGGATGAGGTATAAAATACTTACTCATCTTTAGTTTTGCGAACAGAGTGAACATTTGGTACAAAGGTTTTCTGTAGGGGAAAAAATAATAAATTGAATGTGCAAAATGTAAACTACATTATTTCATAGCTCTATATATAAAGTCGGATATAGAAGTATACACTGCACACATGTAGCCAAAAATACATGGTATCGGACAAAATTAGTTAATTTTTTTTAATGCAAAAAATAATTCGGATATTAAGTAAAAATCATGTTCCATAAAGATATTTCATGAATTTCGTACCGTAAATTTATCAAAACATAATTTTGATTAGTAATATGGATAAGTATATATTATACTGTAAACATTACAATAAATTCTATGTTATTTTTATAAAGCTACTTTATTTATTTAATTTTCATTTATCAATTTATTCTTATTTATCCATTCATTTATTTATGTATTTCGGAATTTTTGTATTTTTATACTTAAATCAATTCTTGTCCTCCATACTTATATACTCCATGTATATATATATATATATATATTAAGCACAAGTGTTGTGAAAGTAACACTAACTCCACTTCTCCTTTCTTCTGTGTTTTAAACAAAGTTGAAAGCATTTATTGAACCATTGACAGTAGAAAGCGCAACCTTTTTATATCCTCCCAGAGTCAGATCTCTGGAGCGCAGAGAGGTCAGTCTGCCTGGTGGAGGTGGATTCAGTGATATTCGGCCTGACGGTGCTCTACCCAGAGCAAAAGATGGTCTGAGAGTGGCAGATGAGCTCGCTTCTGCATCCCCATCTCCATGTTCAGACATCCTGCCAAAACCGAAAACGCCTAACTTACACATTTGTTTGGGGCATCATTCGTGATTTCTCACACCGATACAGTGGTAAAAGAACCTTGGAGTGTTATGCGTGTTAAAACAAACGCTCATTCAAATACAATTGCTGCGCGCTCACGGAGATCGCAGTTCAAGAAGCGCGCGCCTCCATTTTGTTAGCACCTTAAGCTATCAAAACAAAGCGTTCAACGCCAGTTTAAGCCGTTTGCACCGGCGGATTAGGACATGCATGGAACATGATGTTTTAAATACATACAACTACAATAAAAGACCGTACGTACTTGGAATTGGTGTAAACACCTTAAGTCATTTCTGTTAAACTCCTCCAGATGACAGCGACATCCTTGCAGAAGCATCATAGGTCACGTGATCCGGATTTATCAAAATAAGTCACAAAATAATTTATATTATGTTGTTATTTCATTATTTATTTTAATGCATAAGCCTATGCTATTTTTATTATATTATATATTTACATAGTATTTATAACTATTATATTTATAAATTGTTGGTATTTTATCACCTTAATAAATAATTTATACTTATAATATAGGCTACCTTATATAATAATAATAATAATAATAATTTATAGCATTTATATTGTATGTTTAATGACTGTATATTAACTTTTATATGTATACATTATGGCATCATAACTCAATATTAAACTGTATTGTAAAATTGCTGTTTATTATAAATAATTTAACAAATTATATTATATTAATATTATATTGCTTTATATACAAATGTTATTTTATTAGATATATGAAAAAATATTTAGTATAGTATTAGCCTATTATTTATACTAATATATAATAATAATAGTAATTTAAATAAGATAGACATCAAACAGGTAGACCAAGGAAAACAACTGCAATTGACGACAGAAACATTGTGAGAGCTGTCAGGAAAGACCCTAAAACAACTGTAAGTGAGATCAGCAACAACCTCCAGAGGGCAGGAGTGAAGGTATCACAATCTACTGTTCGCAGAAGACTTCATGATCACAAGTACAGAGGCTACACCAGAAGATGCAAACTACTCATTAGTAAGGCCAGACTGGAATTTGCAGAAAATAAAAAGTACAAAGATGGGCCTCAAAAGTTTGGAGAAAGAAATCATCTGCTCATCATCCCAAACATACAAGCTCATCTGTGAAACACAGTGAATAATGTCATGGCTTGGGCTTGCATCTTCTGGGACGGGCTCATTAATCTTCATTAATGATGTAACACATGATGGCAGCAGCAAATGAAGTCAGAAGTCTACAGAAACATGTATGCCAATTTAAAGATGCAACCAAACTTATTCATCATGCAGCAAAATAATGATCCAAAACACACTGCCGAAACAACAAAGGAGTTCATCAAGGGCAGGAAGGTTTAGATTGGCCAAGTCTATCTCCAGACTTAAACCCTATAGAGCATGCCATTTACCTCCTAAAGAGGAGACTGAAGCGGGTAACCCCCCAAAACCAACAACTGCAGAGGTTGCAATGAAAGTCTGGAAAAGCATCACAAAAGAAGAACGCAAAAGTTTGGTGATGTCAGTGGGTCACAGGCTTGATGCAGTTATTGAAAGCAAATGAATTTCAACTAAATATTTTAAGTATTATTCACTTTAATCTATGTTAATCTGTTCCAATACTTATGCTACAATGAAAAATGGGTGGTTCAAACAAAAGGCGGTATCTTCTAAGTTAGATCCAGATGTAAATACCTGGAAATAAAAGCTGGCATGTAAATGTCGGATATTCATCTTTTGATGTCAAACGCAAAATAAAGGAACTGGCCTCACTGTCCCAATACTTCTGGATAATGTAAATTATTAAATGCATTTTAAAACTACTGTTTATTATAAGGAATGTAATAAACTGTATCATGTTATTTTATATTTATATTATGCTGTTTTTATACTGTATATTTTAATTTTATCATGAAATTTGTTTTAATGTTTTTACATTAGAAAAATAGGCTATAAAAACATATAATATACACACATGGTAGTCTATTTTACTGCCTTAATTTTAAACTCTTTATTATTAATACTTTCATGGAATCAACACTCATTAGATAAATCATGCTTGATTAATTCAGTTCTTGTGGTAAAACTTACCTATATATATATATATATATATATATATATGTGTGTGTATGTATGTATGTATATATATATAAATAGTTTTAAATCAAAGCATGCGGTATTTGTAAACACTGTTGCTTAAAACTTAAAAAGGCTCGAGCTGCTTATCTAGACCGCATCTCGGGGGCATCATATGCTAACTCCTAACGGTTTAAAAGACAGTTCACTAAGTTTTGTTACAGTCCCTTCCATCCACCCTTCCTCTAACTGGCTCATATTGAACAAAGGGCGGCGCTCTGCTTTTGCCTGCCCTTACTCTATACTCCTCCGGTCCATGTAAGTCACACAGAGCCCGTGGCCGCGATGACTGGCGCTCACTCTCCGCGGGAATGATCTGATCTGACGGCTGCGGAGAGTCAGCGGTGCTCTGTGAAGTCATGGCCGCTCAGTGTGAACCCTTAAGCGGATACTTACAGCAGTCCGATCCGGGCTCCAACAGCGAGCGCAGCGCTGATTCCCCTCTACCCGTGTCTGAGGATGACTCCAGCGGACCCACAGCGCCTCCGGACCCCGAGTGGACCGAGGAGAGGTTTCGAGTGGACCGGAAAAAACTGGAGATCATGCTATTAGGTAAAACTGTTGTTTCCATGACAACTATCACCAATTTTACAGAGTTGAAAGAGTTTTACAGAAACAAAGACTCTGCAAGTAAAACTCAAAGTTTATTACTCAAGATCTACTGATACTTCTGTTTTATTTATTTATTTAACTGAACAGAACAAATACTGCAACGTAATATATTGCTTCCAGCATCTGCAGATGCAGTTATGTTCCTCTTCTCCTTTGTTCAACTCCTATGTGTGATTCTCACTTCAATGCCCATTTTGTTTTCAGAAACATTAGTTTAAATAAATAGTGGGCTCTATTGAAAATGAAATAATCTATCGTCCCAGACTTATAAGGCGCTATTGTTCAGTTTCCATAGCTTCCAATTGTTTTGAAGAAAGTTTGTAGTATAGTTTGGAAATGAATATAACTATCTGTCATAAGGATCGATTGTTCAAATTATTAATTTTTGGTTGCATAGTTTTTCTAAATATACATATGTATGTATAGACGCTTTTCTTATATAGTTTTTCTGATATTCAGGGTGTTAGTGTAAAATTGCAATTTTGTTTTGATGTAAGAAAGAGAACTGTACTGTATATTCTTTCACAGTGTAGTAACCAACCTAACCAATAGGGAGCAGTGCTAACGCATTTCTGCTTTTCACTTTAGTGTCTTTACTTATGATTCTGACTGCATGTGGGTTTCACTTGGTAGAGAACAGGACTGAGCAAAGAAAACTGTTGTAATGGTTTAAGTAGAGACACAAATAATTTATAAATGCCACTTATTCCTTTAATCTGTTGTCGTTTTGTTTTTCAAACTTGTCAAGCAGTTGATAAAAACCCGACAAGGACTACTCATTCCCCCAGCTCTGTAATAGATGACAAAACGCTTTGAAGCTCTCTGCTTTAATGCTTTCTCCATGTCGGGTCATGCTTTCCATGTTGTTTCATGGTTCTGAGTGAGTTCAGAAAGGAACATCATCATCATCATCCTACACTCACAAGGTCTCTAAGTTCAGTTCACCACAGCAATCCTTCCTGCTGAGGTCATTCAGCATCTCCTCGGTTTTAGAGTGTATTTGATCAACCTGCTTGCTGAAGGAATGCTATTAGAATTGGGATTTTCCTAGAAGATGCGCAGAGAAGCTTGTGTAAAGTAGGAGATTTATTTGCCAACTGAATGATGGGAATTCAGCTTTACTGAAAATTCTACATATAAGTTTAGTCAAAACATCCACGATCCATAGAGGCAGAAAGCACTTTTATTGTGAGAGGGAAATATATATATTGTTTTTCTTTGAATAGACATTCAGTTGTATCACATTGCACCTTTTCATCAATGGATGCATACTTCAGTGGCAGCTGTTACAAGATTTAGGATTGTTTTTTTAAAGAAAGACTCAAAAGTTGTTAATCACAAGAGCAATTTTCACATATTTTAGAGTTCCAGGTTCAATCTTCACATTTAATAGCTGTGACCGGAGAGAACTGCTCACCATCTTGTTTTTAGAAATGTTAACATCTCAGGTGTTCACTCCAAAGGCCCTTAGTCCATCAAATATAATGAGAACAGTTAAGCAACATTGAAGACCTCTTATTAATCATTTCATTGTATAACTACTTTAGCTGGCTTATGTGGAGGAATGGCTTACTGTCATTCTGGAATTCTCTAAAATCAGTAATGAATTACATAAAGGAGGCCTGAAATTGTTTTCTGTTCCAGATGTGTATTCATTTTTAAATTTGTTTAGATTATGTTGAGGAGTAATGTGTTCATACCAAGATGAATTGTGAGCTCTGTCTGTTTAATCTTGTTCGCTGGACCAGTGTCAAAATGATATACATGTTTAAGGATGAGCACGCATATAATGCAATATACAGTCTGTTGTAAATCTAGTGAGCTGCCTACATATAAGCAGCATTTTAATGCATCATCATTTCACCATAATTATATATATAACATTTTTAAATTCAATATTTGATTATGCATGATCATTTCTCAAATATTTATATTTTATTTGCCTTCTAAAGCTCACAAGGTAATACTTTATTCAGACAAAATAGTATTGCATTTTAATATTTTTTTTAGCTATAAAATAATATTTATATAAAATAACATATTGGTATGGGACAGAATTTTAGAATTGGTGCATACATCATTTTGTTGCATTTTAAGATGCAAGTTGTTGATTGATGAAGCAAGAAAGTTACATTTTTCATTATAGATTGGTAATCATTGGTAAAGATAGTCACTACAACTGAAGTAATTCCTTCTTTATACATATGATGGATTTTTTTATGATTCTTGTAACATATCCTGCTTTATTTGCTCAATACCAAGGCCAAATGGCCAAGAGACTCATGGAAACAAGCGAGATGGATTCAGTTGGGAGCAGTCAACCCAATTGTTCACGCTATACTGTAGGAATGCAGTGGTGACGCTGAAAGCCCTCTTCATGGGTCAAGATAAGTGTTTAGCAGTCACTGACTGCGTATTTCGGAGATTGTTTATTATTACAATTTTTTGACTTTCTAGATACTGTTTGCTCAATAAAGGAGTAGTTCTTTCTATCCAATCTACATCAAGGACTTTGGGTTTTTCCAAATTTCCAAAGCCCAGATTGTTTTGCATAACGTGTGTTAGCTGAGATGGAAACACTTTCTCTTTCCAAATCTTGGCTAGAGATTTGCAAAAAAGTACCCTTGCAAAAGAAATTCCCAAACAAGTTTACATGACAGCTCACAGAGACAACGTCTTTGATCAGTGTAAGTCAGACTCAGGCACCGAAGTGAACTAGCAGTCTGTTTGAGAGTCCAAACAGGAAGGGATCAAATGCCTTGTTTAACAAGCATAACTCTTATCACAGATGGAATTGATCCATTCTGGGGAGCCCAAATAAAACATTGTTGCTGCCTGGTGACTTTGTAAAACACTTCAGTTTTTATAGTGTGTTTATAATGTGGAAATTTTAGGTGAACTGTTTAACTGAGACATTAGCTTTTGGGTTTGGCTTTAAAGTTTTTTTCCCCCATTTTAAAGACTTCTGTTTACTAGGATGATCGTTTATTTACTATGCATCCCGGCTTGCTAAATTCCTAGTAAACTGAGACTTTAAAATGGCCTACTATTTATGGAAATACAAAGAGTACATTCTGAAACTGCTTGTGTGTTAAGTGTACTTTGGCTAGCTGTGCTCTGGGTATGTTTGTGCGCGTGCTTGGCCGAGGCCTGGTTAAAAAAAGTTCATCTTTTTGTTTTCTGATGGATGAAAGTATAGAGACAGGAAGTGAGTCCGGTGAGGAATGTGCTTGGGGCTAACTGTCCTCTGGATGGAGGCCTAGGGAAACACTGTTCTCTTTAGCTTTCAGAGGGCAAACGTGGCATTTTCCCCAAGAACTACTGCTGAGGTGACTCGCTTGCGGCCTCGATCTTGAGTTCACAAGCACAATGGCGTTTTAACCATGTTTAAGCAACTCAGCTGGCACGTAGCAAAGCTAATACAATGCAAAAGGCCAATAAATGTAGGAAAGAATGGAAATCAGTCTGTAAAAGGTGGTAGAATCAAGTATATTGGGACCATTCAGGAAACCCTGGCTTGTGTTGTTTCGGGTCTGAGAGACCCTTGAGAGGCGGTGGGCGGAAGAGTCCCAGTGCTCACAGCACATAATTCACTGCAGCTGTTGGAGAGTCTCTGTTTTTAAAAAATGCTGGCGCGGACTAGAGACTTTGTTATGACAAGGAAAAGAACGAGCCATTACACTACAACTACTAACTCAACTCATCTGAGTCGAAAAACCAAATTGTTGTTTTTCAAAGCAATCAAACCTGTAAATGTGGTACATCTTGGATTGTCACATTTTGTTTATAGGCATGCCTGTTATATTGAATAGACAAAACATGTTCTTTTATGCATTGGCATTGGCATTATATGCAACAATAATCAGTAATTACATTTGGTAGTTTGTGTTTAGGTGATCCTCTCAGTTCATTTAAAACAATCTTGTAGAATCCACCCAAGAGTTTCCCGGCAGAATGAGTAATGTTGTTGGCGTTTTAATTTTAATACACCTATTGCACTTAAAAATCCACACAGTGTTATAGGATTGATTATTTCCCAGGATTCTAGAATTTCTTCATGCCTACTGACTGTGGCTTACCAGATATTGACTTAAAGCAGCATTTAAACTGCCTGCAGGGTCAATGACGTGGCACTTTTTCTTTTCTTTTTTTCCTTTTTTTGGTTGAGAAGTTACATTAAACATCCAGTATGTTTATGTTTAGACATGCAGTGAGAGATATTTTAAATTTCTATATTAAAATATTGTTTTTATTATTTGCGCTTCTTTTCAAATTTGAATTCAATTTATTTAGCATCATAGTAAAAACGTGTGGGTCATTGCATATGACATATATATATGACACATATAATTGAAAACACTTCAGGAGTTTTAAAGTCATCATCTGATTGGTTGAATTATACAGGATTTCTGTGTGTATCGCTCTTTTTAGTGTTAACACCTCAAAACCAAGATGCCGTTACCAAACTCACTCATAGAAAAAGAAAGTCAACATGTTTAAAACTGTGACAATAGTCCCTTTCAAACATACAGATTTTCCTGTTAAATTACCATTAAGAGATCATGTGTGAACAGGACCTTTTCAAAAATACCAGTAAATTTGTTCAGACAATTTGAAAAGTTGTAACATTACCAGTAAATTGCCGGATTGACGTGAATAAAGTTTACCCGTATGAGCACAGACGAGTTTAGAAAGCAGTAACATAAGATTTTTAAACAGGGCCAATCATAACGTTCTGACACAGATGATGCATTTAACTCAACTAACGTGCTGTGTAGTTTGTTTTGAAGTCGAATAACGCAATGTCTCTCTCTGTGCAAACAGCGCTGCATGAATGTGAACATTTGACACATAAATTATGAAAACATCAAAAAAACACTGACCGCGTATTATACCCTCTCCATGTTAAAAAAAACACAACACCGAAAGGTTCAGCCATTTAGAGATCATTTCTGGTTAATGATGTCACATAATTTATTGGTCATTTATATTTACATTTTAGTCATTCAGAATACACTTTTATTCAAAGCAACTTACAAATGAAGACAAAAGAAGCAATCAAAACCAACAAAAGAGCAAGTACTATGACAAGTCTCAGTTAGCCTAATGCAATACACTTAGCAAGGTTCTTTTTTTGTTAGTTTGTTTAAGAAAACAAGTAGATATAATAGAAAAAATAAATCTAGTGTCAGTTTTTAAAAAAATACTAACAGTTAATACTAACTTTTTTGTTTGTTTTTTTATAAAAAGTAAACAGATAAAATAGAATTAGGATAGATAGTACTAGAGTTAAAGGGTTAGTTCACCCAAAAAGGAAAATTCTGTCATTAATTATGGGTTCCCAACCCATAAGACCTTCGTTCATCTTCGGAAAACAAGTTAAGATATTTTTGATGAAATCAGAGAGCTATCTGACCTATCTGAAATGATCCAGATCCAGAAACGTGGTAAAAACACTGGTAACAGCCCATGTGACATCAGTGGATCAACTTCACTTTTGTCGCGCTACGAGAATACTTTTTTTTTCTCAAAGAAAACTAAAACAACATCATTTAACTCTACCATGACTTACGTCTTACGCCATTTTAGAGAGTATCACAACGCAACGCCTACACAAGCTTTAACGTATTTGACATAATTAGCCTTGTTTACATCCAGGGGAAAGTACGTGCATGTACGTAATCTGCAGTTGTTTACGCTGAGAGGAATGCGTACACTTACTTTGTGATGCGTAGAAGTAAGTCACAGCAGAAGAATGGTAGAGTTAAATGATGTTATTTTTGTTTTTATTTGTTTTACTCTCTGATATCATCAAAGATATCTTAATTTGTGTTCTGAAGATGAACAAAGGTCTTACGGGTTTGAAACAACAAAACATAACAAACCCAACGTGAGTACTTAATGACAGAATTTAAATTTTTGAGTGAACTAACCCTTTAAAGGGTCAAATAAAGATGGAAAAGATGTGTTTTAGCTCTTTCTTGAAGATGACTTAGAATTGATTGAGTTCAGATTGAGTTGGGCGGATCATTCCACCAGGTTGGAACAGTTAATAAAAAGTCTGTGAAAGTGATTTGAAACCATTGCACAAGGGACCATTGCCTTTGTGAACAGCACGTTTTTGTATTTACCCGTAAAGTTGTTCCTGCGATTTTAAGACAATTTACAAACTAAACACTGGGTTTTCAAAATTATGTGAAAAATGTAAAGTTTGCAGCATAAACGTTTTAAAATACATCCAAGAGTTTTACACACCTATCTGTTATTGTGGGGACATCACCACAGCCTTATACGACATGGCACAAAAACGAAATGTGAGTGGTTCTTATGGCCTCTTAAGCAGGCCTTGGCCATTTTAAGGCGAACGAGGTTCCCATTCTGAACCTGGCTACACAAGACTATTTAGTAGGCTAGTTGTTGACTGAATGGTGGCGGATTTTAACGCGAGTTTGCAGACAATTATACAAAAGAGGCAGAGTTTAACCAGGCAAATGATTATCCTGCATATGTCATTGGAAAGAAGTCTGTTGTGAACATTTTTACCCCTTAAAGCATTGCCTGGGTTCACACTCACTTGATTCCTTCAGATCCTTAGTGTTCATCTTACATCATCACAATATGCATGGCGCATGATAGGAAAGAGAACGTGGGTGAATATGTTGTGTTTTTTAATTGAGTTGATGTTATGCGCAGCAAAGCAATGGTGCATTTAGAAAATAGATGAATTGCAAACATTACGTTTTAGGTGCGTTTACACTTAAAATGATTTATTATATGACCCCAAAGCAGATAATCTCATGTCTGGTTTTAAATGGGAGACTCTTAAATTGAACATTTATCTCAGTAAACGGAGCCAAGAAAGGCAGCTGCCGATAATGGTTTCTCAATACACTGTAGAGTGCAGCTTTTGGTGGATAGTGCATATGTTGTTGGTGTGTACCCACCATCCACAGATAATCTGGAGAAAGTGTGCATTCTTCCAGACTGACTCACACTCAGCTGGGACATGTGAATGATGTGCCACAATCTGCAGACAAACTACAAGCTTTGTTTATCATTTTTTAATGGTTTCCGTTAACTCTCTTTACGGGTCAGAGACAAAGGATATCCGAGTTGATGAAAAGAAAAATCTTGTAAAACTCAGTATGTGCTGGCCAAGTTCATGAAAGGGTAATCTTTGTAGTCTATTCATGTTGGTTTTATACTTTTTTTTTGCGGAAATGTTTATTCCATTTTTAATAATAGGTTTAATTTTAAGCATTGTTCTCCTGCAACATGAGCAGAACGAATTTGAAATTTGCTGCTTAACATAAATAAGTTACTCTAAAAATGTCAAGTGGTGTAACCAAGTTATAAATAGTATTTTCCTTGTACCTTGACTGAATGTCATAACATGTTTGTTTTAAGGTAAATACTTGTTTAGTTATTTTCTAACAGTTATTTTAAATATATTTTAAAGTTATTTTAAAGTTGTTGTTTTTTTTTATGAATATTTTGAGTTATTCCAGATATCTGAAAACCCAAACCTACTTTAAAAAGTTTAAAATGTTGAAAATGTTTTTAAAAAGTTTAAAATGTCTATTGAAGTACACTATTAACAGTGATGAAGGTCTAGAAGAGTCCAATGAATTGTCTTCCATTATGTTGGTTGCACCACACTGACTTTTATTCGGTAGACAAAATTTTGTGAAATACAATATTATATTTTAAAACAAAAATACCTTACCTTCGTAAGTCACAAAAATTGTATGTGTGCATGTGTTTATAATTATTATTATATATTATTTCCTCCCGCATCTATGGGGATGAGCATACGTTTATTGTTTAAACATCTGTGCATTGCTGCAGAACCTGATTTTGTTGAGTGTGACATGTTCCTGGATAAGCATCTGTGTTGACCCTGGAACAACATTGTGATTAACCAATCAGAACTGAAGAACCTGTTTATAGTTTTTGTGAAATGTAGGCTTACAATCAGTGTATGGTGCTTGTACATCAGTGTCATTCATTTATCATTTCCTCTGATTTTAGGGATTACTCAGGGTTAGGTTTAGGTGTAGAGATATGGTCAAGACTAAAATTTGGATTAAAATATTGTTCCTGGGTCAACAAAATATGGAACACCTAGGACCTAGGAACACATCTAACTCAGCAAAATCAGGATGTACTGCATTGCTAGGTATGAAATGCTAATGTAGCAAATTACATAAATGTACGTCATTAAATGTCAAAAACCCTTTGTGCTCTGGGTTGTTAATGTAATATGGTCTCTAGAGGCTTTAAAATGTTTGTAATCTGTGATGCATTTAACTTGCCACTGTTTATGAATGCAGAAACCATCAGACCATCAGTATTCTGCTGTTTGCATTACGCAACATTTCCATGACATCAGTTTGAAAGATCATGATATCGTAGCCAACAGTTATGAGGTCAGCAAATCCAATTGGAGCCTTGGACCAGGCAGCATCACACATCTGTGCAATTGTTTGGTGGTTTCCAGGCAACAACGGGCCGTTGTTCCTGCAGATGTCCATTGAACCAGCGTAATGACATATTTAATAGATGCGTTTTCCATTATAAGCAATTTAAAGTGCACAAATAAAAGATAGAGTCCCTCTGAAGCAACCATGTGTCAAGTGCCAGAATTCCTAAAGAACTGAATGAGATCTCATTAATTCTTAGTTCACTGGTAACTCCCACCTGTAACTGAATGTATAACCCTTTTTTTTGCAGGCCAGAACTTTGACCATTAAGATTCCACTGCCTTAAAGGGATAGTTCACCCAAAAATGACAATTATCCTGTCCTTTACTCACCTTTGAAGCATCATTGGTTTATGTGACTTTCTTCTTTCAGAAGAATCCAATCGGAGTTATAATAAAAATTGTCCAGACCCCTCCAAGCCTTTGAATTGGTTTAAATGTGTGATAGCTGTTACACTTCGGAAGACGTGAAATAACGTGCACGTATTTGTAATAAAACATCCCTCACACGGCTCCGGGGGGTGAATAAAGTCCTCCTGTAGTGAATCCAAGAAGAGACTGGTTTTCCTTTGCTAAAGTAAGGAAACATTGTTTCTTTTGAAACTACATTTCCCAGAGGCGCATGCACGATGCATACATCCACCGGGACTGCTTCCGGTTTCAACAGACAGCAGATGTGAGAGAAAAGTGCGTATTAACTTTGACGTCTGGATATGTATCATACAGAAAACGCATGGATTCGCTACAGGGGGACTTTATTCACCCCCCGGAGCCGTGCAAGGAACGTATTATTATGAATACGAGCACATTATTTTACGTCTTTTGAGTGTAACAGCTATCACCCGTTTAAACCCATTGAAAGGCTTGGAGGGGTCTGGACAATTTTTATTATAACTCCAATTGGATTCATCTGAAAAAAGAAAGTCATATGCTTCAAAGGTGAGTAAAAGACAGGATAATTTTAATTTTTGGGTGAACTATCCATTTAAGTAAGATCAGGAATGCTAGTAATATATGTAATGCTAACAGCTGTAACAGAGCAGGATTATAAACCACAATATTTTTCTGTTTATGAATCCACTTAAGACAGAGGCTAAGCAAGGAGGCATATTATACCTAGAGCTGTCATGTAGGATTCCCAAACGTTTTAATGAATGAGCACTCCTGAAAATTGACTGATACATTAGCATGGGTAATAGTGTAGAGTTGTAAAAGGCACATTTTTATTAACTCTATGTGCTCACCCTCTGGCCATTTAATATGTTGATGTAATATGTAGTTTATTTGTTCATCAGAACGGATTTTATGAAATGTATCATTTACTGATGGATCCTCTGCAGTGAACGGGTGCCGTCAGATTAAGAGTTCAAACAACTGATAAAAACACCACAGTAATCCAAAAGCAATCTCCAGTCCATCAATTATGGTCTGGTAAAGCGAAAACTATGTGTTTGATGTGTAAGATACAAATTCATCATTTAGCTTCTGGCTAAAATATGTGTCCATAATATTGCTTTGGACAGTGAATGTGTTTATTTTATTGTTTAAAGTCATTATATAACTATATAATTTTTTTTTTTTTTTTTTTTTGCATACCTGCTGTATTGCATATGTAGTTGTGCATTTGCCCTATTGTTACATTTAGATGTCATCTAGACACTCTTAAAGGGTTTGTTCACCCAAAAATGAAAATTCTGTCATTCATTACTCACCCTCATGTTGTTTCAAACAGTGTTAACACACAAATTAAGATATTTTTGATGAGATCAGAGAGCAATCAAACCATCCATAGACAGCAATACAACTGAAATTATCCCAGATCCAGAAACATAGTAAAAACACAGGTAAAACAGTCCATGTGACATCAGTAGCTCAACTTAAGTTTTGCAACGCTAGGAGAATATATCAAGCAGACAGTCTACTAATACTCTAATGACTGCTACTGTAGTTGACATGTAGTTGCAAAGTTACATACTGTTAGTAGAATGTCAAAAGTGGATCAAAATAAAGTGTTGCTGTTTATGGTATTGCTCTCAGGCTGTGGAATTATTAAATAGCAACAACAATATTTTTATTTTGTTTACACACACAAACAAATATACACATTTTATGTGCTATCTAAATCGCAATATTTCATATATGATTTATGTTTTTATACTGAGCTAATTATAAATACTTAAACATAACCCTCACAGAAGGGTTCATTTTTAGTATTTAGTTCTATTTTCTTACATTCATATATATGTCCCCAAAATGTATTTTTCCATTCTGTACATTACAATGTTGCGAGGCCTAAATGATCTTTTAGTATTTGAAATGATAATGAAAATCAAAATGACATTTATTTGTCATTGGCTTTAAAAATGATTGCCTCATCATTAATGTCAGTGCATCTAGAAAATACATTTAATGAAATTGTTAAAGTGTTTTTACGATTTCAGATTCATCCTGTAAACATAAACTCAGTATAATCAACAGTAAGTAATCATCATCTATACCAGGGTTTCTAAATCTTACCCTGGAGGTCCAATGCACTGCAAATGCCTGTCAATCAGGTAATCCAGGGTAAGATTTGAGAAACCCTGATCTATACACATTTATAAACTAGAATTATTCAGTTTCTAGATGCATTGCCAGGTATCATAATAAATACACCCTAATGTAAGTGGAGGAAATGAACTGAAAAGAGGGCTGTTTAGCTTTCCCATAATGGTGTGAGATATTTCATGAAGATTATGTTCCCTATAAAACACAAAACCCATTTATAAAAGCCTCCTCTTATACCAGTGTAGCCTCTCCAGACTCGGTAACCTGGTGGCCTTCTTTGCTTACAGTGAGGTTAACCGCTAACCTTTTGGCAGCGCTGTGTTCTTTAACTTTATACACTTTTCTCTAAAGGGAAGAAATCTAGTCACAAAGAAGACATTTGGGTCACTAATCTACTTTGAGGAAGCGTTCCCATCTTGGAAAAGAACGAATGTTTTTCCTGTGCCAGCAATTCATAGATATGTTTTTATATTCACTGTATGTGATGACGGACAAAGTTTTGACATTTATCTGTGGAGCTGAGCATTTTGTTGATTTATTCTTTATGTTCCATAAGGCTGTGGCTTATGTTGGCATGCCACGCTAAGCAGTAAAACACAAAGTGCCAAGTAAAAATCATGTCAACTACAAAAATATATCGGTCTTTTGAAGCGATTATACAGAAGTTGGCGTGAAGAACAGTGAAGAGCAGTTGCCTGACCTCCCAAGTGCAGTTATGATGAAAAATATGTTAAATGTACCTTTCTGTGGGTGAACTACAATAATCCAAACGAGTGCCTGAAACCCCCTTATGTGTGGTAAAATCACAGTAACTCACTGCCTTGTGTGGCTTATGCTTTTATAAAATGGCAATGAAAGCTATAGAATAAATTACACCAATGTTTTTCATTTATTTCTAGTACCTTGGCGCAGTAGAATTAAACTGATGTGCAGTCACAGGCGTACATTTATTGTCTATTGGACAATGGCTTCTAATGATTCTATCCTATTAAACATTACAAAAACATTGTAAAGATGAAATACGTTAAAGCCGTACATTAAAAGTAAACTTCTGTCATTATTACTCACTTTCTTGTCGTACCAAACTTGTGTGACTTTCTTGATTTACTTTTAAAAACAAAGGTTCCAAAAAGAGTTCCTTAGTACAGTGAAGCCTTAGAAGAACCATTTTGGTTCCTCAAAGAAACTTTCATTAAACAATGCTTAATTTTTGTAATTCAAGAATCTTTTTTTTCAACCTTCATTGGCAATAAAGAACCTTTATTTTAGTAATATGTAGAACACAAAAGAAGATGTTTTGAATGTTTCAGCTGATCTTCTCCGTGTTATGAAGGTCAGTGGAGAATTTTCCACAGCTTTGGCCAAGACCTGACCATCTGTCTGACACTGAATCTTTTAAAGATTCAATACCACAAACCTGGGAAACTTTGGCAAAACCATTGATTAGTTGGTAAGAATTGAAATGATCCCAGAAACTAGTGATGCACTGAAATGAATTTGCCCACAAAAATGATGTTTATCTGAAAGTGTAACACTGCATACAGGATTTTTTAGGGTTAGGGGATAGAACATATCATTTGGTCAGTATGAGAGTAATAGATATCTATGGAATGTCTCTATAATTCACAGAAACCTAACGTCTGTGTGTGCCAAAATGTTGGTGTATCACTATTTTAAACATGATTGTTGTTTAAATACCTGTGAACTAACTCATGACTTTACTGTTGTTACCACGATGCTCTACTGTTTGATCTAGGACTGCAAAAACTTGTGTATTGGTTGAGAATCTGATTGGATTGGATTTTCACAAGTGTTTTCCAGTTTTGTGTGCAATATCAAACAATGAGAGAACAAACTGTGGGTGTCCAGACCACCCTTTTCATTGGTACATGGTGGCCACACATCAAATGTTTTGAGCAACATGAAGTTAAATGGTCAAATTCTGTTCATATATTTTTTAGAAGGTTATGGTGTTTATGAAAAGTTTTCTGAGGTCTTTCCACAGTCTCATAAATCCATTAGATTCTGTTTGGGTTTGTTTCTTGGCTGATTATAGGAAAATGAGTAATTCTGTTTTTCTCTCAGTAAACTTGTAGAGTTCGGTTCCTCCACTGGATAGCACGTCTTAGTGGTAAAGCAGGACTGGTTTAGCCGGTGCCTGTGGTTAAAGCAATTTTTAGTCAATCTGCTCTGCAAAAAGCTCTCCCTGTAATTCATTGGATATAAATAAACACGTCACATTTGCCTGGATTACAGCAGACACACATTTTAAAGCTTGGCCCAACAAGACTATGCCTGCATCTCTTAATGTAGGTCATGTTCCTGATCTGGGGAAATCTGAACTAAAAAAGTTGCAGACATCTATCAACAGCTGCATTTTGTGGGTTTGAAGTCTTTAAACAACATCCAAATATGCTGAGCAAGTCATGATTTTGTATTTTATTGATTAATTTAAATCATATGTTCTTGGAAAACCAAATAAGCATGTCAGTTTTCTTGTCTCATGTGGGTTACATTCACATTTTCACATTTAGCAGAAGCTTCTATACAAAACCATGCATTTAGTTTGCTGGTGGTAGTCCCATGATCTACAAAATGCTTTGGTGGATGAAAAGCTAATAAAGCTAAATAAATCTAGCTGCACAATTAATTGTAATAAAAATAAAATCTACAAATTAAAGGATTTGATTTAATTAAGTATATAGTCTGTATTTTGCCAAATTTAAAGTTTGAAGATTTGAATGTTTGAAAGTGAAGAATATAAAATTAAATAATTCATAAAAATGTATATATAAAAAATAATTGATTAAATCTTTATTATATTAAATATTAAATAAAGTATTTATTTTATAAGACAATTGTAATTTGTCTTTGTATTTTATAACTTTAATTATAAAATATTTGATCAAAATAAGGACTTAAAATTCTATTAAAAGAAAAAAACGATTACTTGCTTGTTATGTGACCATTGCAAACCATGAACATGCAAATATGACATTAAAATTATTGAAATAATAACTTACAATCTCAGGGGTTACTTTGAGTAAATATTTTATGTCTACCTGGTTTAGCAGACAAAAAGGAAAGCTTGATATTCAACAAAAACTATAGAAACCCCTAGATGGGGTTTAAACGAACCCACAGCTTTACCTTCTGCACCACACACTCTACATTAAAAAGATACACTTCATTTAAACCTTCTAAATGTAGTATCACAAAATGTATTACAATACTGCAAAAACCTTTAGAAAGTAGCAATGTATTGATTTTTCTACAGAGACGACTTGCTTCAAATGGACAGGAAAATGACCCGCACCCTGCCTAAATTGCACAGACATTTTTCCACCCAAGGCCATGTGGAAGAATGTGTTGATATGAATTGCTGATTTTGTTAATACGCCAGCATAAGTGATTCCTGATGTTACGCTTTTTCTGAAATGTCCCATTCTTCTCTGCAGCTGCCACGGAGGGGCGAGTCAACGGAGGTGAGGACTTCTTTGAAAAGGTAAGGAAAACCACATTGCTTTGGCAGCCACATACAGTGGTCGAAAATAGGTTAGCATCATGTTGCATGTGTAATTATTTCTGCTGAAGGACGTACTGCAATTAGTGCTGCACGATACAGCGGTGCAACAGCTTTGCGGTTCTCAAGCCTCAAAATAATACCATTGCGGTAATAGGATAAATACGAGACTTCCATAACTAGAGATGTATGCCCAGTGCATATTGCCCAGCCAAATTTGAACCAAAATGATGTATTCGGCAACATAAAGAGGCTCACTTGAATTTCTCATTTGTCTAATTGCAAATATACCTTGAGAGGAAATGACAGCACTTTCTAGATCAAATATAAATGAAGCATATTTAGAAAACTACTGTTACCAAAAGACGGGGTCCTAATTCAATGAAAATGGCTTGTGATTAACAATGTAGGAAGTGTTTTATAGTATATAAAATGTGAGACACACGCCTTGTATTGTGAATATTGTCACTCTGCTGTGCATTGTGGCTAACAGCATTCTTTAAAGGGACAGTTCATCCAAAAATAAGAATTCTGTCATTCCAAACTTGTGCGAATTTATCTTTTTTCTTCAGAACACAAAAGGAGACAATTTAAAGGAACACTCCACTTTTTATTTGAACATCGTTCATTAATTTTGGCTCATTCTCCAATTTAAAAGTTGAGTTTTACTGTTTTTGAATCCATTCAGCTGATCTCCGGGTCTGGCGATAGCACTTTTAGCAAAGCTTAGCATAGATCATTGAATCTGATTAGACCTGCGTGATATCAGTGCTCCTGCTGCAGTCATGGTACGACAGCAAAGTTCCTTGATTGAAATGAGAGTATAGTTCATATCGGCCTAGAAAATTGCAACTTTTCTTTTTCCGTCAGGCGTAACGACAGAAGAGTTTTAAATAGTAAAAAATATCGACACTCTTTGGACCCTTTAAACGAGATGCTTCTGGTCTAATCAGATTCAATGATCTATGCTAAGCTATGCTAAAAGTGATATCGCCAGACTCGGAGATCAGACCACAACTTTTTTGAGAAAACTGACTCGTATTACACTAGATGACTCATATTGTAGCCGGTTTATTCTCTTTCCGATGGCACCCATTCACTGCAGAAGATCCATTGGTGAGCAGAAGTAGTGATGGCTGCCGAAAATTCAGTTTTTCCTTTGAAGGAATAAAGTACGTTTTACTGTATTTTTGGTCAAATAAATGCATCCTTGGTGAGCATAAGAGATTTATTTCAAAAACATTTAAAATTATACTGCTCCTAAACTTCTGAGTGTACCTTGATGCTGAATTATTACCATAAATATTACAATTTTATCCCAAAAAATAAAAATCCAAACATGACATATGTGATACTTTGCTTACTTTAATTGGCAATGCTGAAATTCCCCCGTTAAAAATCTGCATCATAAAATGGAAAAATAATAACATTCAAACTGATCTCTGCAAAAGTGTACAGGAAGTCCGTGCAAAAGTGTGAGGAGTGTGATAAATCACATTTGCTTTAAGAGCCTAGTCGGTGACTCGTGACACAACAGCTTTTCCTGAAGGATACTCAAAACAGGTCTCCTGTGCGTTTATGGCCACGCCAAAACAAGCACACTTGGCATATTTGTATTCAGTGGGGTAGAACAGTCTTTTGGGCGAACACTTGCCGGCCTAATTGGCAGGCTGTGAATAAATACAGGCTGGAGAAGCCAGACAGCTCTGGGCAGGAATGAGATTCGGCACCTAAATCAGAGCATGCTGGCCTTCAAAATAAACACACTCGCAGGCAAGTCGAGATTGGTAAGAAATACAGTCCATGTCAAAGTTCCATTTGTTTTAACCTCTAAGGTGTGGGAAAATAATCAGACCCAGTAAAGAGAGCTTGGAAGGTGCCTGTTCTGGAAGATACAGCTGGTTGCACTGTGAGCCTTGGGCTGCCACAAATTTGGGTCGCAGCTGATGCGAAGCTCCAGGAATGCCAGTTCCTGATTTTCAAACAAACACAATAACCTACCATATCACGAATAGTGTGTTAATGATGGCCATTTCTCACACGACACCCTAAATGTGGATTTGCAACTATTTTCACTCAGAAACTGCTAGTATATTTCACAAATAATTTCAAAGAAATTGCATGTAACATATGGAACGAATAGTTCACCCAAAAATTTTAATTTACTGAAAATATACTAACCCCCAGGCCATCCAAGATGTAGTTGAGGTCGTCCCTTCATCAGAAAAAAAAGTCTCCATTGGACCCTTTGTAGTGAATGGGTGCCGTCAGAATGAGAATCCAAACACCTGATAAAAACATCACAATAATCCAATAGTAATACACACTGCTTGTTTGTTTATTATTTTGGTCTGTTTTCACTTGTAAACATTGCTTGATCTCTGCACACTTCTTTTCTGATTGTTTTTTTCCACTGGAGAAAGCAATATTATTAATAGAGCGCTTATCTTTACAAACACAGCATTTTGCTTCATGTGTCGAGTGGATTATTGTGATGTTTTTATCAGCAGTTTGGACTCTCTTTTTGAAGGCACCCATTCATTGCAAAGGATCCACTGGTGAGCATGAGATGTAATGCTAAATTTAATCAAACTCATCAAAATCTTGGATGGTCTTGGAGAGAGTTCAGTTTCAGAAAATGTTTTTTTTTTTTTTTTTGGTGAACTATTCCTTGAATTTTTAAAAATAAAAAGACTGAAATCTTGTAACACTCAAATAAGTTTTATTTATAGCTTACAATGTAGGCCTTCCGTTTTTCAGAAGGATCTTGAACGCATATTTTACAGCTGTTTTGCACTTTCTGCAAACTTCTGCTCATGCGCCAAAGGGTACGGGCCCTGTTTTGCATCTGTATTAGGAGACATCACAAAATAAGGATATATTTCTGCGAAATAACACAATGTGTCTCCTAAGGAACCTTGTAAATGTGATCAACAGATAAGAGTGTATTTTTCTGCTCACATCAACATACTTGTGCTGAAAACAAATACTTTATCTAAACACACTATGTAAGAATGTGAAATTCAGCCTGCACCCAGAGACACAAATGAATTCATGGAAAATGACCTCAGAAATTATCTCACAACAACAAACCATTAAAATTCTTAAAAATGGTATAAAAGGGACTTCTTTTAAAGGAGTATTTTGACTGTGAGGAAAAATTTTCTGCCAACTCAGCATCCCACACCCCAAGAGCATGTCTTTGGTTGAGTGATACCAGTCTGCTAAAATTACGTGTGTTTTTAATAACAACATTGCGTTCCTGTCCATCATGACTGCTGCATTTTGGTGTCTGAGCGATCGGGTATTCCGTGATCCTGCACAATGATGGGATTCAGCCCTTTTTCCTTAGTTGTTTCCTTCATGCTGAGAGCTCCGATCAGGTAACGGCAAAACCTCAGGAAACCTCGCCTCATCTGTCTGAAAGAATGCAGCAATGTTAACTAGTTTTTTTAACAGAATATTGGCTTAGCTACTCATACTGCTGTGTAAATACTAATTTTGTAGATTGTGTTCTAGTTGCCAACTAGTTTTGCTTTTGCTGCATTGTGCTTTTTCAGTAATGAATGAAAAATGTTTCATTGATTTAGTTTAGAGGTGTTTGAAAAGGCATGTATGCATCACTATCAGGGCTTTTATTGCACATACTTAGGCTTGGTGAAAAAAAAAAGAAAAAAGAAAACTACCTGATATTACCCTAAATTATTTTTTTAAATTTTTCTTTTTAACTAGTGCTGTCAAGCTCAATTAATCGCATCATCTACATAATATATGTGCACTGCGTATATTTATTATGTGTATAAATACACACACATAAAATATAGATTTTTAAAATATTTACGTATCTATATTTATGTTCTTGTCATTTATATATATATATATATATAATTTTTTATTTTTTATTAATTATTAATTAATTGTTTGACTGCACTGCAGTAGTTTAAACTAATTTATTTAGGTTGATTCTTTAAAATATTTTTCTTGTTTTTTCAAAATATTATTTATTTATTCATTATTTTGTCAAAAATATTATTTAAAGTAATATATATATATATATATATATATATATATGTCATGATCAACTGGATGTGCCAGCTCAGGCCACTTCGCCCTGCGAACTGTGTGTGTGTTTACCTCTGTTTTCATGTCCGGACTTATCCCCTTGAACTCATGTCTCCGCCCTGCTCGTCAGTTGTCATGGTATTTCATTGTTGTCTCCACCCACTGACCTAGTTCTATGTGTATAAAACCCCAGATGTGTTTGTATGTCTTCACGGTTCATTGTACTGTCGTTCTGTCAAGTGTTTCATTCGTGTTCTCGTTCCCTGTCATTCTGTTTGGATTTATCGTTGCCGACCTCTGTTCCCATTTGGATTCTCGCCTTTGCCTTGCCCCTCGGACTCTGTTTATTGGTATGTTGACCCACGCTACGTTTGTGACCATTCTTCTCTGTCTTCGCCTCCGTTAACCCTGTCTGCTGATGAATCGACCCTGCCTGTCTCACTCTGTCTAGTAATATAACAATCTGCATCTGAACCCGCACGCATCTCGTGTCCTCCCTCGTGACAATATATATATATATATGTTTTTTTTGTTGTTTTTTTTGTTTTTTTATGTTAACAAACAGATATACAAATTACATATTGGTATATAATCAAAAAATCCCAAATTATGAAGACCTACAAACAAGCACAGTTACAAATAAACTTTTAAACTATTAATTAATTGTTTATTTTTAATTAATTGTTAATTAATTGATTGTTTGACTGCAGTAGTTATTTATTTAGGTTGATCTTGTGATGCTAAATAATATTTCTGACAAAATAATAAATATATAAATAATATTTTGAAGGAAAAAAAACAAGAAAAATATGTTCATAATAAAATACTATTTAAAATAATATTAATATATAAATACATTTATTTTTTTAC
The DNA here is from genome assembly GCA_032357425.1 of Enteromius argenteus. Taxonomy (NCBI): domain Eukaryota; kingdom Metazoa; phylum Chordata; class Actinopteri; order Cypriniformes; family Cyprinidae; genus Enteromius; species Enteromius argenteus. Next base: position 1,426,643 of record JAUCMR010000024.1, read on the forward strand.
ATTTATTTTTTTTAATGCAAACAAACAGATTTACTGTGCAAACAAGCACAGTTACAAATAAACTTTTTTTTAAATCAGATTTTAATTTGCAATCCCACTTTTCACAATCAGGAAAAAAACCTGCAATTTATTTTTTCCCCCAAAACACCGAGCAAGTCCCATATTTAGGGCCTAGAATATAATAGAGGCTCTTTTAGTTTGGGCCAGTAAGCAACCTCCTACAAACCACTCTTAAAACCCTTAAAATGGCAATAGTAATTTGCTGATGAAATATCAGAAGATGTTAGAAAACACTCTGACACCATCCACCCTAGCACTGCGGCAACACAGGCTTGCATGACTCAGAAAATGTAAACATCTTTGTTTTAGTATAGTTAGATTATGTTTTAGGCAAATTAGACAGTGAAATTAATTGATGTCCGTCTGGTCTTGTATGATGCATTTTTCATCTCTGGTACGGATTACCATCGTTGCTAACTCTTTTTATAAACTCTTTTTTGTCCCTTCAAGCCCTCCTAGTTGTTTATAGAATGAGGATGATTGCAAACTGTTGTAAAGTTATTTGTCAACAGGCTGATGTGGAATTTTGGGAGGGAAATGAAAAGCAGGTGCATGTTGGCTGGAGCAACTATGAAAAGCCTTAACAAGAAGGGTGGGTGCAAAAAGTAAACATACCACTTGTCTGTACAAAGACCTGTATTGTACTGTGTGCCATAATTTAATCTATTTCATATTGGACTTTTAAAAGTGTCTGAAATCTAAGCTCCCTCTGAGGTATTTTTATAATGTTATGATTATTAAAGGAGTAATTTCCCAGAAATGAAAATTGTGTTATCATTTACTCATTGTGTCTCTCTCAATAAACCTGTATTACTTTCTATCTTCCATAAGGGGGAAGAAAATAGTTATTTTTCAATGCAGCTGTTTTCAATACAGTGAAATCGATGTTTTTTCAAAATAAATAATGGACTTAAATTTTTGTGTAATTAGCATGGAAATCTATAGAGTGGTGTATTTTTGTAGGGCAGCACAGAAAAATCTCACTTTTGAAATATTGCTGTTTTGCACACTTTGTATGATAATCCTCACAAATTAATTTAGAATTAATTTTATTAATTTAGAATCAAATTTCTAAACTAATTTAGAATTTTGATGCATAAATATCACAGCAAGTAAAAAGCCAAATGTAGGCTATAAATGAACTACTGTATACCACGATTACTTGACTTCAGTATCACCATTAAGCATCAACAACAACTCTTTCAGTCTTTATTTAAAACATTTTCCGTGAAAGTTTGAGTTTGAATAGTTTTCAAGAATGTGATTATAAAGACAATGATGCTATACACTGTAAAATAAATTGTCATTTTAACAGTAAAAGGCCGTACAAAAAAGATATTAGTACTTCAATTAGGTTGGTATATCAACATTACATCAGTAAACAAAATGTTTTTTATTGTAAATATAAGTTAAGTCTGTAAAACCTAAAATGTTGCCACCAACATGCAACCACAGCTGCCGTTTTTTTTACAGTAAATGCCAGCTTCTTTTTTTTTTGTACAAGTGTACAAGCAGAAGAATGAATGGATGAGTTTTACTGTTTGGTGAGATAAAGTTTGTGTAGCAGAAGATGTAGCCACTTGTTAGCAGTATTATTTGTTAGTATTATTAATATTTTTTATGTTGTAAAATTATCAGGAAAATATCTTGCTTGACAGACCTTACTTCAATTCAATTCATATTTATTTGTATAGCGCTTTTCATGATACATATCATTGCAAAGCAGCTTTACACCAAAGTAATGTTTTACAGTATAT
>JAUCMR010000024.1:1428559-1448871 GCA_032357425.1 Enteromius argenteus
AAACGGGTAACATGTTTCGTAGCTTCGCAATGTTTCTAAGATGGAAGAATGCTGTTTTTGTAACATGAGAAATATGATTTTCAAAAGACAAGTTGCTGTCTTATTTCAGGCATTTAACAAAAATTTTAATTTGCCTCCAGACTTTGGCCTGCAAAAATACATTATTCCTGCTCTATTGTATGACTTCACAAGACTTACAATATACTGTAGCATCTTTCGTGATGGGTTAATGGTCTCTTTTATATGTCCTATTGGATCTTGACAGCATCTGGTCACCGTTTACATTAATCGCATGGAAAAGTGCAACGTGAACATTCTACAAAATATCTTATTTTGTGTTCTGCAGAAGAATATGTTTACGAATTGGCACCTGTGATGTTCTCACCCTTTCCTGATCCTTCCTGTTTTCAATTTCTCCTCGCTGCCGAATCTTTGTTTTTGTCTCCGAGTCTGAGTTTTGCCTTCTTTATTTGACAAGATGTCATGAATTATAGAAAAACAAACACGATTCGTCAGTCGAGGAGGATGCCAATCTAAACGATGCACATGGTGAGCAACAACATCTTTCACAGTACGCTGAAGCGCACCTCATGGAAACACTGATTTGGGCCGTTTCCTAGCCCTCCACCCACAATCCCGTTCGTTGGATGTGACACACGAGCTGTGAGGTAAGCCTCCGCGTGCTGGAGTGATGGATCAAACCTCTGGCCCTCAGCGGGTGTTTGTACCTCACACAGATATAAGAGAATCTGTTTGCAACAGGGATCATATGGAATTACTTGGCCAGTTTGTAATACTGCCAGGTTTTTCCCGCACCTCATGATAGATGACTTGCCTCGCTCTTGCTCACTGTCTGTCTGCCTGATTTCCGTTGAGCGTAATAATGAAGTGCTCTGGTTGGCCAGACTTATTTTTGACCTTTCTACTGTGCATTTTTCCAAAACAAAAGGCGAGGGATTTTCCCAGGGTGTGTGTGTGTGTGTGAGGTCGGAATATTATTTATAAGTTCTCGTTAACTCAAATTGAGAGAGCTGTTTTGAATGTGATAGTACATTTCCTTTCATTGGACGCCGTTGTATCCCTTCAAAGGAGCAAAACGCACATCTTTGATGAGTTAACAGCGTTTTGGGCCACTAGAGACTCCATTCATCTCACAGAAACTGTGCTGTAAACATTTCCATTGTGAAATGTTCTACAGTTGGAAGAATGGCTTGCTTTCTTGCCTTGATCCTAAGTGAAGCTATTTGAAATAGGGTGTAGATCGATGTGAGCGTATTAGATGATGATGGATTAAAAAAAGCAAGTAGTCAAAGTTAAAAATGGAACTCTGTACCACTGAATATTAAATCCTCTGAGCTCATTTTCCTTTGGGATTTGTAACATTTGTCATAAAAGCATGTTTGAGCGAACAAGTCACTCGCTTATACAGAAACAAGGTGGTTACATATTGACGGTCATAATATATGTCGGAGGTTCAGGCTTTTTATTCCAAACGGGCTGGTTTCTATTATGCTAATGAGTAATGCTTTTCTCAGCCATGCAAGTGACAGATATCTGGCCATTTAGCCATGTGCTTTTTGATCATGGATACCATCAATGAAAATAATGGCCTTGTTCTGTCTAAGTTTCTAAATGAAAAATTTTATTGCACGCAATTAACAGCGTAGGTTTCCTTTGATCGTTTGTCTAGATGTCCAATCAACCTCGGAGGAACATTGCTGCAGAGGTTTGGATGATGTGCATAAAAGCACTGGTTCAAGATTCGGTGGTTCATTCAACCTCTTCTTCAGACTTTATACAGCTAAAAACTGTGAGCCCTGAGTGCATTTTTACTGTGTGCTTGTTTACATTCAGGATCCTAAACCAGTTAAGCTTATCAACCACCATCTTACCTAGTGTATCTCTAGACAGCAAGTTACCTACATGTTGACATGTATACCACGTGGCTTGCTTCCCTAAACCAGTCTCTCAGCCATGAATACCGCCAGCATTTTGACTGAGGAAAAACCACAGTGTAGCCAGAATAAAGTGAGTCTCAAGACTGACTCTAATTCTTGAAATGGCTTCTTAAAAGCCAGCTGGAGAATGGGGATTGGTTGAGGACGGTGCGTTGAAACAGATTATCGTCAAACCAGAAACACAGAATAACACGATTGGTTGAAGTATTGAGAGGTGTAGCAGCCAATCAGGAGAATGGAGTGACGGGATTGGTTGGCATACTGAAACATGAGCCAGCCAATCAGGAGCAGCAAGTAATGGATGGGATCACAAAGGACCTGAAATAAGAGACAAGGGCAACAGACAAAAGCAACCACCCAATAACGCTTTGGAATGTAACAGCCACAATTATATACATATAATAAAAATATAAACCAAGCAGCTTTAAGTAAAGGAAGGAAGGAAGGACGTGACATGTGGCCAGGTATGGTTTCCCATACTAGGAAGTTGTGCTCTGCATTTAACCCATCCAAGTGCACACACACAGCAGTGAGAAGTGATCAAACACACACCATGAACACACACCCGGAGCAGTGGGCAGCCATAGCTGCGGCGCCCGGGGAGCAGTAATAAGAGGTTGCTTCCCATTTTTAATGACATCCAACATTTTGAGATATAAATCCTAGCCAGAAAATCATTTCAACTGTAGCAAATCTGATTTGCTGTTTTAAAATAACAGATTTGAATATAAAATAAATAGGATATCCCTTTCCAATGACACTTTACAGTAACCGTACATTAATAACCAAATATGTTAATTAATAAATACTTCAATATGGGCTAATGATGAGTTCAAGCGTGCAGTAATCAAAGAGTCATATACATTCATGTGTGAAAACTTACCTAAAAAAGTGTTGATTAATACATTAATTAACAAATAAACATGTAGTCAAGGTATTCATTATGTATACATTCTTATGACTTTATTGATTTTATAAATAAAGTTAGTTCTTGATACATGCCTGTAAGTATAGTTTGAAAGTGATTTATAATTTTTTTAAGAATGAGACTGAACAGTTTTCAGAATTTGGCAATGTTTTAATTATTGCCACAGTCTGAAAAAATAAAATAAAATGTGATTCCATTAAAATATGACAATTGTCTGACCTAATCGATTCAATTTTAAAGGCATTTTTGAAGGTTAAATGTGCGTGAGTCCTAAATGATTGTTAAAAGTAGTACTATTGTGAAAAACTATATTAACAAAAGTAACATTTTGCTTATAAACATCATATCCAGAATATGGCTGCTACCTGATTATAGGTGTGCATGTAAACATGGTCAGTCTAGAACAATTGTAAACAGAACAGAGTGAAGCTGTACCAGAAGACTGTATAAACATGCAGTGACAGCTTTGTTGATTATTATAGGATGGGAGCGTTCTAGTATTTGTCTTGTTTTGGTCGCTTTCTCTCTATAATTCATTAAAACTAGCAATAGTTTTCATGCTGCTCGTGCTTTTGTTTTCAGTGAGCATGAATAGAGCACCCAGGTTTGTTTTTCAACTTCCCCGATGCTTTCTATTTATGGAAGGGAATCTTCAAAGATAGCAATTTTTTAAGGAGATGAAGAAAACAGGGTGATATTATACAGTTCCGGCCTCCGCTGCAGAAACAGTTTGAGGCATTTCCTCCCCATTCCATATGATTATGTAAAAACTGAGGCTTGTCTCTTACCCTCAAATGTCTCTGATGCTGAGATGAATTTGTATTACGGTCTCTCTCACTTGTGTAAGTTCACGCTTCCTACGTATCCAAACTTTGATAAAAAACAGGAACAATGTCACCCCGACCCAGTGGACCAAACACACTTCAGAGCATCAGCTGAGTCAATAGAAGGCCCCTCGTATTTTATAATGACACTTAAAGCTGTTTATGTGAACTAAGGCCCAATTTGAGTCTGGACCCAAGGCCCAGAATTCCTTGGTGAACACCTGTGGAACCACACAGCAGGACCGAGGCAGGAAACAGGTGGCAAACACAGTCTTGCATCATTTTGTCCATTCTCACGGTGAAGAGCAGCAGGAGTGTGCTCGCACCAAAAACATACAGTAATCACATGGTTTAATATATAACGCAAACTCCTTTTTTTTTGTCCTAGTAGTCTGGCACATGATGTACCCAAGTGATGTTCAAGCTTTTTCTCCCATTTTTCATTCTTTCCAACACGTTTGTTGAAAGGAAGCCATTGCAAATCCTCTGTTTTTTCACATATCTACTCATATTATTTAATAGAATTTGGGGGAACGTTGCTTTTGTAGATTTCTGTGTATTAATAAGGCTAATGATACGCTCTAATATATATAACAACATTTTGATCCCAAAAGACCTACTTGTATCATGTACTTAATTTGTGTTTAATTTGGTTAATTCTTTATATAAATATTTTTTAGAAATGCTTATGTTATTAATTTTTCAATTCATTAATTTTATTTATTTATTTAATTTTTTCATTTTGCATTTGTCCCCACATTGGTGTAGATGTCTTGGCTAAAATGTAAATTTTTTTCTAAAACTATTTTTGTTGTAGGTTGTTTATTCATATTTAAACAATATTTTATCAGATAAAAAAAATATTGTAGGCTTAGGGTTGTTGTCATCACCTATATATTCATATTCCAATTTATAAATTCAAAGAAATAAAAATGACATTTTAAATGACACCTTTTGTGTCATATTGTGTATATCATTTGTAAAAAAAAAAAAAAATATATATATATATATATATATATATACATAAATAATAATAATAATAATTATATATATATTTAGATTAGATTAGAAGATATCTTGAGCTCTTCATGCTTTTGTTGTCACATCCTGTTTTATGAATTCATAGAAAAATATTAAATTTAATCTGGCTTTAAAAATACAATATCATTGAAACTATGTCTCAGAGCAACCAGAGCTGAGTATTAATTCTGGCCCTATTAAATGAATAGCCCATTTCATTTGTAAGAACATTAGAGCTGTTACAGAGCTGTCCAGTAACATGTAAATGTTTTGGCTGTGTACGTTTTCAGGAGCTGTGTGTGGTCTGTTTGAAATCCTCTTTTAAGCGGGCACAGCTTTGCCAAAAACAGCATTCACAAAAGCGTTTATTCGGGTCATTGTTAGATAGCAGGACGCCAGCCAGAGTTCTCTGAGAGAGACTGTCTAAAACACGGCAAACAGAATTCTTCACAATCGTAATTGATAAAGAACCGTAAAAGAGGAATATGAGACCTACAGTGGCACCACTAGTTTTCAACACACTGTTCAAAAACATTACATACTGCCTTGATGTTAACTGCCTCTGAAAGCAGCATTTGAAATGAAAGCTTATTTTAAACACTTTTCACAGGCAACAAATCGTAGCATATCATACAAGTTTCGGCAAAATGATGTTATGTTGCTTCTTGCACTTTTCACAGGACTTTTAAAATAGCCAGTAAATGGTGCTAAAAGCGCATTCATTTTTATTACAATGATATGACCTAACAATGTAAACCAAAAGAAAGGGGCCCTGCACATCAAGTAGTGGAATGGCTCTTTTTAAAGAAAAGGATGATGAGGAGGCCAGGTGTATGTAATGAGATCACTTATGGAACCAACCATCTTCCATATGCAAGAGGGGGGTTTTAACCAATACACATGGAATCGTCACACCCAAACAGATGATTGTAAATTAGGCATTGTTTTTTGTGTGTGTGTTTGTTGTAATATGCCATTGCCGTTCAGAAATGAACATACCACCAACACTAAACCCTACACTAAACCTGACCAATAGAGCAAAAGCAAATATGAGATAAAAAAAAAGCTTTTGTTGAAGCAACATGCCATTTTAACTTGATGCTACAGGATTTTGAGCTTTCGTTGTGACTTGTACCCATTCTGCTTCATAAGTGCACTGCTGTACCGGGTGTGCTATCGAGCAGGTTTACTATATTTGAAAATGTTTGTAAAAAACAAGTTTTACTGCCCCTAGTGTTCATTTCAGTTGGTACCTGCAGTGAATTGTATAAAAATATATGTAGAGTCACATAGGCTCTTTCCAATTATTTTCAATATATTTAAAACATTTATTTTAAATTCAGCAAAAATAATGGATCTTAGAAGACGTAATGCAGTTTAGTACCAACCATTTAGACCAGGCTTCACATTTTTCTTGTGCTGCCCACAAAGGGAGCTTACTAGGTTTTGGAAATGAGCCAGAGGTGACATCTGCTAGTGAGAGTCCTGGGAAGTGCCTTCTGCCCAGAAGTGACATCAGCTTATTTGCTTCTTACTTAGAAGAGACACCTCAGAGTCCTCTGTAAGACCTCTAGACTCTGTAATTATCCAGACAGCAAAAATCTGAATCAGTGACCGTACAGGGCTGTTTTGGCCACTGCTGGTATCGCTAGATACAGCTGCACAATGACTTTTACAAGCACTTTACTGGCCCTCGCTTCCCGTTCAAACTCTCTCCCTATGGCTGTGGGCTTTTGCATGCTCCATTTGTAATGCTGAAAAAATTCTGAGGGATATTTTCTGTTTTCCATTTATAGTTCCTTGGTTTCCACCAGAGATTTTTGACTTATTGCTCTAGATACTTTGAGATATTTTAATTAGGTGGTATAATTTTACTCTTACTGAGCAACATATGTGACAGCGATATGGATCATTACATGGGTGGTTTCAACAGATTATATTACATACAGTTTTATGTTGGGGATTGATGTTACTTGGCAAACAAATGGTGACTTTGTGTTCATATGTTCATCAATTTAATTTAAAATTACAATGCTTAGACTATACTAATGTTCCTCAAACAAATGACTGAGATTTTTTTATTTGTTTCTCCATTGACAAAAATACAATTTGTTGGTCTTCTCATTTCTGTTTGCATACTAAATTGTAATTTATCTTTTCTTGCAATCATTTAACCAAATAATAATGTTAGGGGATGTTGCATTCAAAAATAACTTGATGCATCACAGAAACAAGTAAGTAAAAAAAAAAAAAAAAGTTTATCCAAAACCTAAATTTGTAACACTTTCCTTTTACTGTCTTACAGAACACCAGTGTTTCAGTATTGGTTAACCACATGAAATAAAGTTAGTTTGTCCAAATAAAATTCCCAAAGCATCATTATGCGTTGTTAAGGATGAGGGATAAATATTTTGATTATGAAATACCTGTATATGCATGTTGTTTTCTTTTTCTTGTCATCTAAATCTCAAAGAAAGGTCAAAACTCCTCCCTGTTCAGTAGAGTGAAAATGTAATCTTGACAGGAATGCACATTTCTTTTTCTTGGCTCTTCTCTGAAGTTGTAAGTAATTAGTGGTATGTCATTAATAACATATTAGGCAGACAAGCTCTTGACATTTTATTCAGATGACCAACATCACATTATTGGAATGTGGACACATGGTGGTCTCAATTTCTGATGTTGACCATTACTATGGAGAGGAAATAAAGACAAACAACAGTGCTATACATGCTGCATAGATGAAGTTATACAGATAATAGATGTACCTTTTTTGCAAAGGCTTATATAATAGAATAAGAGTGAATGATACAAACTATTGGTCAAAAGACTGGAATAATTACACTTGTCAATGTTTAGGAAAGAAGTTTTTCTGTTCACCGAAGCTGCATTTGTTTAATCGAAAAATACTGTAGAACAGTAATATTGTTAAAAATTATCCTGTGTATTTCTGTGATGGCATAGCTGAATTTTCTTCTCCATTTCACACGATCCTTCAGAAATCATTCTAATATGCTGATTTTATTTTTTTTATTTTGTTATAAAAAAAATGGGTAACACTTTATTTTGATGGTCCCTTTTAAACAATCTGTTGACAATAAGTAGCTTTGAACCTACATGTCAACTAACTCTCATTAGAATATTAGTACACTCTCTAATTAATATCTGCTAACTCTTTATTGTGATGGTCTCCCAAAAGACGCTCTACTGACTTTAAGTAACTTTGCAAGTACATATCAACCTATTCTAACCCTAACCCTACCAGTCTACTAATACTCTGCTAACACTCCATTGAGAGTTAGTAGATAGGTGCAATGTTGCTTATAATCAACAGAATACGTTAAAGGGACCATGAAAATAAAGTGAAACCAAAAAGGGTAAAAAAATAAATAAACATACAGTAAAAGTGTAAAATAGGGTAATTTTAACATGTGTGCCCTTTTCTGTCCCACAGGTCATGGAGGAGACAGGTACTCAGATTGCATGGCCTTCCAAGCTGAAGATCGGTGCTAAGTCAAAGAAAGGTAAGACCTGTGGTGTTCCTCATCTAAAACATGCTCTGCAGATGTGTTTGTATATATACTAGTTTCTTAGCTGTGGCATCTTTCTGTTGTGAAATGCCCAGTCACCACATTCAGAAAAGTTCATTCTGGAAAAACCTAGTGTGAAAATCTCACTAGTAAGTTTGTATAGCTAACAATGTTTTCAAAAATAACACAAAAATGTAGTACTATTATGCATGTCTGGCCAGTATTTGGCGATATCACTTGGTAAAGAAACACATTTATTTTTTTATAGACTGAACACATAGCATGCATACATTTGACATCACCATGTTCACAAATTCATATTCATCTTAGTTTACACATGGTAGCAGGTAACATGGTAAAAACATGCACTTTGAAACCCGCTTTTAAAAGTTAGCATTTTTAGGCCCTCCAAACCATGTTGTTGTGTAAATGAACAGCATAAAATGCATAAAATATTATCCATTTTTGGTTTAAAACACTATTATTTAAACCCAAAAATGAAAATTCTGTTTTTTATTACTCACCCTCACATTGTTCCAAGCCCGTAAGACCTTCATTCATCTTCAGAATACAAATTAAGATATTTTTCATGATATCAGAGAGCCGTCTGTCCCTCCATAGACAGCAACAAAACTGAAATGATGAAGATGAACAAAGGTCATCTGGGTTTGGAATGACATGAGGGTAAGTAATTAATGTCAGAATTTTCATTTTTGGGTGAACTAACCCTTTAATATGGCTGTTAACATGCCCTGGTATTAAACTACTGTACATCGATATAAACGCAGTATTACCGTAAAAAAATATTTTGATATATAATACAAACTGCATATACCACTCAGCCCTTTGTTTGCAAAGTATTTTTGAATCCCAATTAAGAAAGTAGGAGATTCAAGGTATTACGTGATATAAAGTTTTGATAGTTTTATTACTTGGTTACATGTAAATGCAGATAGGTAGTGTTTAGCATTCAACACTCTTGTTGCTCTTGTTTCACTGGAATTTGTCTTATCAAAGTGTTACATAAATGATATGGTTGCAAAACAACATTTTAAATATCTTCACATAGTCATCACTCACAGTATCTTGGCCTCAGGGTCAGATGGATCCTTCTAGTAATATCTCAGCATTGGCTACCCTGATTATGGTCATCTTTTGTCTAGTTATTGTAAGAAGAGGACAACTTGCGCTTTAGATTATCAGTCCTGTTTTGACAATATGTTTGTATGGAATATTATCATACTAACAGCGTATCAATGAATGTTCACAAGATTTACACTGGGCTGCTTCATTTGTTTTGGAATCATCCGAAACGTAATCCCCAGTATTGTGTTCGAGTCCAGTCAGTTGTTCCTTTTTACCAATTTACATATTAAACTTTGGCACAACTCGACCTGAACTGCAGCTGTGGAAAAATGAATGATTTTGCTACAGAAAAATGAGTGTGGGAATGAATGATTAAATCATGTGGCTTTTTGGGAAGAGGTGCACTACTTTCCTAAGCATTCAGGCTTACAATATTTGACACTTTCGACTTGGTAAAGTTAGCAAGCACCCAGAACAACATTTATTGCAATCATAAAGCAGAAAACAATAAAGTATTGTTTGTTTTCTCATCTGAAATTAGCTGCTAAAATGCTCCCTGTTGAATGTTAAAACATTTAGCAGATGTTTTTAAGATGTTTTTTGCCTTATAATGTATGTGTATTTGCTCTTTTTTAGCAGTTTTTTTTAAATAAATTAATATTTTACTTAACAAGGATTCATTAAATTGATCAAAAGTAACAGTAGAGACATTTACAATGTTACAAAAGATTAGTTCCGAATAAATGCTTGTCTTTTATATTAAAGATCCTGAAAAAGATGTCACAGTTTCTACAAAAAATATTGCGCAAATGTTACTTGAGTAGAAGCTCAGCATATTAGAATGATTTCTGAAATATCATGATACTGAAGACTGAAGTCATGAAGTTGAAATTTCAACTTTGCATCACAGAAATAAATTACATTATAGCACATATTAAAATAAAAATTGGTATAATAATATTTTTAAATTATATTATTTTTTTTACTGTATTTTGGTCAAATAAATGCAGCCTGATAAGGATAATTTCTTACCAACCAAACCTTTAAATAGAGTACAAAGTACCAGTTTGGACATGCATACTATTATTTTGGCATGTACCATGGTACTACTATAATTTTTAGAAAAAAACTTTATTCTTGGAATACCCTGGTAAACCAAGAACCCATTGCAATACCATGGTATTAACATTTGAAACATCCCTGTACCATGGTACTCCCACAATACCTACAATTCAATACTTTCCAAATGATGCACTCTTTCACAGAAGTCACAGCACATTACTGGTAAACTTAGCTGAGCGTCCTTTGATATTGAAATATTTCCTAAGCCATAATGTCAATCAAACATTTGTTACGCAATTATACGAGTGTTTCATTTCTCTGTAAAGTTTTAAGAGCTTATGGCAACAGTAATAACATTGTGATCAAGAGGACGGAATGCAAACATTGACAACAACAGCTCGGCCATTCCAAACAAACTACAGATCAAGTTCATATGTGCTAACAATGTGTCTTCAGGGTCACGGCCCAAGTCAAAGGCCATTCGCATTCTTGCGCTTGGTTTATGTTGGCGAGCTTCCGCGGGCATTGCCTGCTCCGACAAAAATGTTACATAATCATTTGCGGTTATCTGGTGACGGCATGCCGCAAACATCCCAGCTAATTAATGATGGAAAACACATGCACGGTTCTGACATGTGGACTGCACCAGGCCCGGCTTAGCCCGTGTGGCCTTCAGGGACCTGCTGTTTCCTGCAAGTCTGTCCGCAGCTTATTATGACAGTTAAGACGTGTTGATCCTGCGCAACACCTCTGGAAGAAAACATTCAGCTAGATAGCGCAGCATGCGATTGAGCCAACAGCCTTGACTTTGGGTCCGCCTCTGGTGCATGATGAAAGTGATGACTGGGTGTATGTGATTGTTGAGGAGCAGAGATGTTTGTAGTTTAGGGGAATAAGTGTTCTAGCCCTAAACAAAATACCTAATGAAACAACATCCTGATGATTCTTGGCATAAAAGAAAAATCTATTGTTGGCTATTGCTACAAATATACCTGTGCTGCTTATGACTGGTTTTGTGCTCCAGGGTCATATATTAATTATAGCTTCTAGTTTTTGTTTACATCCGGGTGAAAGCACACATATGTGCGTAATCTGCGGCTCGTCTTTTAAGCTTAGTTTTGCATTTTTACAGTGCACAATTTTTCACTGTAAGTGTTGTTATTGGAACCAGCTTTTGCACATTTTATTTTTCTGCCAAAAACTAGAAGATCACTAACAATTAAATATTTTCATCTGCATGCTAGGCATGTCTCTTGGTGGCTGAAAGTGCTTAGTAATATCAGGACCTCAACTGCTTAATAATGACAGATACTTTGCAGACACATTTACAGGCTCCTAAAAGTCTCTGGAACCTTGGATCATCTGGGATGGGACCAACACCCACAGTTATGTGCTATTATCTCTCGCCTCTATTGGCCAAAGAGCCATCACAACTAATGCAGTCATCTTCAGATGGGCCCTAACTGGAATGCTAAGAACTAGAAACAGCCCCGAGACTCTTTTGTGTGTTAAAAGTGGAAATGCAGCTTGTGGTATATTTATGTGGCTCCTGAGGACGCATTCCATTTCTGCAGAGTCTGAGCTGACGTAGGGAGTTTTCATCTTAGTCTCTGAAGGCTTTCGCGGTCTGTTTCACTCATTTGCCATCGTAAAGCTCAGGTTGATAGTCCGCAGACATTCACACAGCACTGTCACAAAAAAAGGTTTATTTTGATTTACTCTGAAAGTCTTTGCTTCTTTCAGAGTTTTCATTCTGTGTGTGCATGTTGACATTAAATCAGAATGATATCCTTCTTTGTTGAATCTTAGCGGCATGCAGTGAATGTCCTGTTCTAAAATTAGCAGCATTTCATTTGTTGCTGGAACTTTTCAAGTCAACATAGATTCAGAATTGACCCATTTTTTTATTTTGTTAATGCACGTTCATGGTCTTTTCGAATAAGTCATCTGTGCATGTTATTGTAAAAAGGAAAAACGCTTTCTTCAAAACTTTAGGACTGACATCACTAAGCACTGCTATTTGTCATCCTTTTGTCACAAACCACTTTTCACAATGTAATGACCATACAAGCTAGTGGCCTATTTTTTTCTCTCTGGTTGAATATCCTGTTTCAATAGCAAATACATCATATTACAAAAACAATAAGGATTGTGAATGCTGGTTTGTTGACTTTAAAGGATGATGTGATATTTTATAAAAGACACAATCAGTTTAAATAGAAGAAGCAAAATATATTTCACCTTTAACTCTGCAATAAAAAGAAAAAAGAAAAATACACCATTCAAAAGTTTACACAACTTTTACTGCAGGTATATTAAAAGTTCTGCACTTATTTAATCAAAATACATTAATAGATATTGTATGTTGCACTGGTATATTTGTAGCAATAGCCAAAAATACATTGTATGGGTCAAAATTATTGATTTTGAAATACCTCAAAACTTAATTTTTTGATTAGTGATATGCATTGCTAAGAACTTCATTTGGACAACTTAAAATTTTTGATTCCAGAATTTTTATTTATTCAGCTTTCAGATGATGTATGAATCTCAATTTCACAAGTTCGAACTTGCCGGTAATAATGTTAATAAGCGAAGCGAGTTTGGTGTGCAGTCTATGGAGAAGACTCAGTTCAGCGGGCTGCCGAGCCCTAGGGCTAACAACCCTGGCGGGCTCGGGGAGGAGAGAGTTTTACGGCTCTGCTAGAGAAAGGAGGAGTGGGGGTGGAGGAGGGATACTTAGATTGAGATACTGAGAGCAAGGACTTTAGCTATTTATAGGAAGTGACGTGCAATCTGATAGGGAGATTGGATGATTAGATTATTAGCGATGAGTCGGCTAATGATTACCTGCACATGCTCCTCACGAAATTTGTTTACAAACATCATTAAAAAGAAAAAACATGGTTTTTCAAAATTGACTGGTTTTGTGACTCGTTTTGTGGTCCAAGCTCACGTATTATTTATCAAAAAATACAGTAATATTGTGAAATATTATTAAAATGTAAAAGAACTGTTTGTGTTTTAGTATATTTTAAATTGCAATTTATTATGATTATTTAATTCTTTATGATTATGTAATTTATTGTAATGAAAATCTGAATTTTCAGCATTGTTACTCCAGTCTTCAAATCTCTCTAATATGCTGATTTGCTGCACGAGAAACATTTATTTTCATTATCAATGTTAGTAAAGTTGTGCTGCTTAATATCTTTGTGGAAAATATGATCCTTTTTTTTTCTTTGACTAACAGAACTGTCTTTACTCTCGCTTTTGATGCATCTTTGCTAAATAAAACATCTTTTTTTTTTTTCTTTCTTAGTATTACGTTATGAAGCCCTGGTCCGAAGCAGAGCCAAATTACATCACCAGAATTAAACAGTTGGAATTACTAACACAGGGTGAAATATAAAGAGTGTGAATCATAGAGTAATATACCCCAGAATTGTTAATCCTGGGATAAAAAAAAAAAAAAACTTTGAGAAGCTCATCATTAGTGATTAGAGTTTAGCAGTTTTCCTGGATTGGCTTTTCATATACCAAAAAAAAATGTTCAAAAGCTATCAATGGGAATGTACCTACACTGTTTATACCTTGAGGGTATGTATTAGCATATTAGCATCTTAAAGGCATTGCCCCAGTGAGAGCTTTTGTACCTTTTTTTTGAGAGTATACTGTATAGTGATCATTATCAGTTCAGCTGTGCTTAGTGAATTCTCTAGTGAAAACAAAATGTACAACTGGTGTCAAACACAGATTTTGAGTGCTTCGCTGCTCCCTCTGCCCGGGCCGTGCCATCTTCTCACGCACAAAAACAGAGAAACCTGGCTGACATTTCTGACTCGCCCTTACTCCTAGTCCATCTTGGCCAGTCCAACTCAGAGCTCTGAATAAATCTCGTGCTGCTGTACAGAGAGATTTATAGGAGGACAGGAGAACAGAACTCCCACTGGCCTGCTCTTAAAGGGGGGCAGCAGCTGTAAAAACAGTCCGAAGCTTATCACCCAGTCCACCGCTCAGTTGCATCAGACCGGGTTCTCATCTCCATGGAGAGCTGCTAGGCTGCTGGCGTGTGCGGCCCAGTATGCTCCCACAGTGGACCCAGAGGGGATTTAAGGTTCCTTCCTTTAAATGAACGTCTTTGGCTCTTTTGTTGGCCGATTTTGGATACAATAGAGTCGGCCTCTTGATCCCAAGGAAATAAATTTCTTCCCAGAATGACTCTGTTACAGTGTGAGGAGCAAATGAAACGTTACCATAACAACAGATGTGAGGAACATTGGAATTTTATGGCTCCAACAGGATTTTATAGTTGATACAAAACAAGTTCCATAAATGTATTCACTAATGTAACGTTACTGCAATAAACTTTAAATAATGCAGAGAGAAATTAGAGCTCAGGGTTCAGCGTTGTTATTTCTCATGCATACTACAGGCAAATAAACAAATATTATAATATTATTGTTTTTCATTATATTGCAATGATATTTTTGCAGATTATGCATTTTGCATTGGGTTTTATTTTATTTTTTTGTGTGTATTTTTATTATTTTAATGTATTATTTTGTTAATCTTGTATCAGTATTATATATTTGAAATGTATATTTTGAAAATATGAATAATGTAATACAGTAAATCTTTTTCGTATAATATAATATAATATAATATAATATATTTTATATTTTATAGATCTATAAATAGTTCCATAAATGTACTTAGTAATTTAGACTTCTAATAATTTGTGATGACAGCTTTCAATGCATATAGCTTATTTATAATAATAATGTAATAAAATATTAATTAATAAAACATAAAAATCAATAAGTAATATTTAATGCATTAGCATTTTATTAATTTATTTAGTAATGTATTTATTTATTTTTTACTTTACTGTATTTTTTTTAAATTAAACAATAATCTATAAAACAATATATTTTGTAATGTGACTTTAGTTACATTAGTTTTATTTCATTTTAATAATCTCTTCAACAGTACTACAGACCATATTTATTTATTTATTTATGTTAAATTAATTTATAAATTATAATTTGAAATATATGCTTCATAAGAATATAATAAATGTAATATAATGTCATATAATTATATAATACAGTTATATTAAAAGAAAGTGAATCAAAAAAGCTCCAAAAAACAAAAAAAAGTTTTTTGAAGTTTTTATTATTTTTATTTTTTTGTACATGCAAAATACCGCAGAAAGCCAAACTATTCAGTCCTTTCAAAAACATGATTCGTTTATACTGTATATAAGTATATGTTAAGTACTATATCTTAACATACATTAAGTGTAAGTTAATGTATTTAAGTATATGTATTTGCCACTAATATAAAAACTGACACAGTCACCTATATGTGTGTGTGTGTGTGTGTTTGAGGAGCACACAGTGGTGTTCTGCTACATAACAGGACAGTCACAGCTCACGTGTATGTTCTCTAGGACTTTAGAGGAACACAACAGCAATAAACATCCCGAGTCACTTGGGAGGCCTCTTCACTGTTTGGAGGGCCACAGGAAAGCATGAGCCTCTCCATTAAGGTCTCAATAATATCATCAAGCCTTCTTTGGTTGCAGCCCTCACACGAGAAGATGTTATCACATCTCCATTTCTGCCGTAACATCTGTCTGCTCGTGATGGTGCAGCAATCCAAAGTATGTAATAGAAAAACAGAGCAGCTTCCTGCTTTTCCTTCATGCAAAAAGGCCTGTGTGACCTAAAAGCTCCATTAAAAAACGACTGTCATTTTAAATGGAATTAATTGCTAGCCTCCATAATAAATTTCTCTCTTTCATGTGAACAGTGCTGAATTGAGCCAGAGTGCGTGAGTGTATTTTGTTTTTGTTAGCTCACGAACATCTGTTCGGTCACACACAGCAGTAGAGGCGCATAGTTTTCGCACTGTTTGTTGTGCAAGATGTCGTGACACCAGATGTGCTAAATCATGTGACTTATGAAGCACATGAAAATGCTAATTTAATAGATTGGAGCAGATTTATAGGACATGTATTTCGTGGAATCTTAAAAACATGGATGCAAAGATATTATTTTTCTGTACTTGAAGCCTCTTGGAAAAGTTGGTGAACATATTAAATATTTGTAATGATACTTTCTTCCTTAGACCACCTCAAAATTTAAAGCAACAGAGAAAGTCTTGAGGCTGCCACCTAGTGGTACAGCAATCCTAAAATCTATTAGTGACAGAGAATCAAGCATGTGGACAGACACCCAACCCCATCATCACAAAAGGAGCTAAATTCAATCAAGTAATCCATATTAAATTATGTTCCTGTTGTTTAAGCATTAGAGCATGGTGCTAGCAACGCCAAGGTCATGGATTCATTTCCTGTGGAATGCATGAACTGATGAAAATGTATATATTAAATATAATGTAAGTCTCTTTAGATAAAATCATGTGCCTAATGTTATTGTAATTAAATACATAATTTGTAAATTATTACGTACATTACTCATTTATTCATTTAATTGTGTTTCATTTGTAAGGTATGTAATAATTGACAAATTATGTAATAAATTACAATTTAATTTAATTAACTATATATATATATATATATATATATATTTAGGATGAAAAATAGTTTTACGGTATGTTACACTTGTGCTCCAGGACTCCAGTAATTATTATTATTATTTTTTTTACCTTTATGCTATTGTCAGGCACTTTTATAATAAAGCAACATAAGCAATTTGTCACAAAATATTTATAGTATACAATACCATGTGTATTAAAAGGTTACATTAGGAAACAATACAGAGCAGAAAAAAAAAAAAGGATTTGTGTGTGTGGGTGTACAATAAGTTTTTTTCTCATGCAGTGGGCCAGAAGTCATTAATTCATCATTAGTCTCATTTTATAGAACATTTTATTCATAAAACATGGTGAAAAGGTTTTGTTTACCTGGCTGTTGAGAGTATTTTATAATTTATGGAGTGATAAAAGCCCAAAATCCCCTCTGTAAAAAACATTGACTCAAAAATGTTAGCAAAAAAAAGTGTCAAGAAAACTTTTTTTTTTTAACTGGCTTTGTTCTCTTGTTATTTTTGCCTTAAATCATGTAAAGTAGGGTAAAGCATAACCAGTTGATATTGGTTCTGCTTCTCAGGATGCAGATGCACATTCTCCTGGACATCTCTTTAGCACTAACTGCTATTGCTGTCTTTTACTACTGCTGTTTTCGCTCACAGTGGCAGCGCTGCAATGGTTTGTGGGTCTCTCAACACATGACACAATCCACTGTGGGCATTTCCAAGCAGCCCGTAAAACGCTGCAGCCTCCAAAACAGCATGCTCCGTTTAGCTCATGCCGCCCCCTGTGTGGATAAACTACTCTCTAAAAAGACAGTTCCCTCTTGAACTCAACTACCCACAAACCCACACTTGAAAGATTTTAAGAACAAATCAAAGGATCCTAAACCGATCATCAAACATCATGCTTCTATAGCCAGTAGCAGTGAAACAGATTCTTTCCTCGTGATTCAGCATGATGAATCATATCTGTAATGAACTGATTTGGTGTATCCAGCTTGTTGGTTGTTTATTTTCTCCCCTTATTCACATTCCCCCGCTGTGTTGGAAATGACTGATTTAGAATCTCAGAGGAATGTGTTTCAACAAATGTGTTTCTCACCACAATCAGCGCAGTGTACCGCTTATCAAAGCCAGCTGTGGATGGAGGTGTGTGTCAGCAAAGCATCCTTAGATGGAGCTATATTTAAACACTGTCGTCAAAATGTGTGAGGAAACCACTGAAAGAACATTCATGATGAGTTTTTCTAGTGGTTACTGTAACTACACTATTACGTTTTTTCTTCACTGTCTACACAATCTATCTATCTATCTATCTATCTATGTATGTGTGTGTGTGTATATACATATGCATACACATATACATACACACACACGCACACACAAACTGTGGTGTTAAACTGCTATTATTTTTAATACATAGATAATAAGTGAGATTTCAATGTTATTTTGTTTTACATTTCAGAAATCTGCTCACCTTAGTTTAAATATTTTAACTTTTTTGAACATTACTCCATCTTAATAGTACTGTGAACTGCTACACCATATAGTTTAGATATTTCCATGAAAATCTCAGGAATCCCAAACAATTTGTCTGTGCTTTTCTCAAACCTACCATCTCTCATATAACAATAACTGCACCAACAGCAGATTTATGGTTCTGAAGCAATTTAATAAGCCATTTTTGCTTTGCATGCACAAATTTGAAAATTTGGTGCATTGTGGCAGCCTTGAACACCATCCACACCAGCATTGCTTCACTCTGTATGCAATAGACGTATTACATTTCGACGTTTTCACCGCTCTTGTAAATCCAACCCTTAAGGGGATGCCACTCAAAACTGGTGAGGTGGACAATAATTGCCAGCGTGGAAGCCGAGCGATACTAATCATCGGGTATAATCCTACATGTGTTAAACCACACTCAACTGGCACGTTTGTATGAGACAAACCCCTTTGTATGCGATTATATTCCTGTTTTCCCCCTAACACCACAGTATAAACTGTAAAACCTCTAGTGAGCACTTGAGCTTGACCACAGAAAATGGTCACATTACATGCAATTTTAACTAAGGCCAGTCTTACTGTAGTGGCTAAGTTTGAGCACTCGGTATGTTTTCTGCTTCATGGAATGTCGCTGGAGCCGGGCTGGAGCGATTTCCTTCCGCAGCGACCGTCCAGTCAGGCCGAATGGGTGTTTTGCAGGATTTTGTGGTGGAGAAATTCGCTTCTGCGTGGGACAGTGATTTAGCCTGACTTTTCCACTCATTCCCTCTGGCATTGAAAGCTCTCATCACAAGCTTCCTTTAAGAGCCAGAACAGCAGCTATAGCACGGAAAGCCAGGCGTGTAGCACTAGACCTGGAGCCCTGTGTTTTTCTTCCTCCTTCGCGGAGAGTGAATTACATGGCTTGACTTGTCTTGTGGCTTGCTTTAGATTCTTAAACTGCCTTGTTACTAAAACATGTGTGGGGTCATGTGAAATGTGTTTTATTTTTTCCTCAAATTACATTTAAATTTTACCCATATTGCTTTTTAATTTTTACATTTTAATAAATGTCTAGAATCAAAAGTTCATAAAACTTTAAAGGGTTACTCCACCCCAAAATGAAAATTTTGTCATTAATCACTTACCCCCACGTTGTTCCAAACCAGTAAAAGCTTTGCTCATCTTCGGAACACAATTTAAGATATTTTGGATGAAAACCATGACTTGTGACTGTTCCATTTTACTGCCAAGTAAAGGTCCAGAAATGTATGAAAGACATCATCAAAATAGTCAATCTTCCATCAGTGGTTCAACCGTAACGTTATAAAGCTACGAGAATACATTTTGTATGGTTAGAAAACAAAAATACCAAATTTATTTAATAATTTGACACTGTAGCAACACCGTATCACCATTTTGGAGAGTTTCGCTCATAGACTGTAAAAAAGATGTAAAACTCCAATTCCTTCTACTGAAGCCAAAACATGCTCAGTATTACCTCTGAAATCTTGCAAAGATGATGTCATTTGGAGCCAGAGTCTGCGCAGTAGAGATCATGAGGTGAAGCCGCAGAATCAAAGTCTCGCCCAAACTCCCGCAGACCCAATCACAAGCTCACAATCAAGACACCACACCCCATTTTTATAGCATCAAATAACTAGTTTACAGCAAACTTGTTAGAAAAATTAATGCTTGAACATACATCAGCATAAGAACTACCTAAAATGACGGAAACCATCTTTGTAAAAAATTAATTTGAAGTGTAATTTGATTATTTATTTCCCTTTCAGTCGGTCACTCCGAGTCACGTCGGTGACCGACGAATAGGAATCTCGCTTCGAGATGGCAAATCTACT
>JAUCMR010000024.1:1448971-1460714 GCA_032357425.1 Enteromius argenteus
TATTCGTCGGTCACCGACGTGACGTCTCCGTTCCCTTCTTCAGGGAACGAGGGTTACAATACGTAACCGAGACGTTTGTCTCACATATCATTAGATTACATGGAGAGGGTGGGGTTTATGACCTATACTGCAGCCAGTAACCGGGGGGCAATCGAGACACGATGGCTTCACTTTTCAAGGCAAATAACACAGATGGAGTGTTTCATAGTTTACTGGATCTTGACAGTGTTCATTACTTGGCGGTCAGTGGGACAGACACGAGCCTCGTGGTTTTCATCCAAAATATCCTAAAAAAAATTTTCGATGACAAATTAAGCTTTTACAGGTTTTGATTAATTAAGTGATTAATGACAAAATTTTAATTTTTGGGCGGAGTAACCTTTTAACGATGCACTCATTTATGAAGCTAATGAAAATCATTTAGAAATTCTGTTTATGTTTTGTGTATTGGTATTTAATTATCATTTAAAATGTAATCAACTGCAAATGTGAAAATTAATTTAATCTTTTGCAAGCAAGGTGTGTCTAATGGGTGGATGTTGGGTGGAAAAGTTGTAAAGTGAACCGGACATGGTGCCGTCTTTCTGTGGGACACTAAGCAGAGGTCTACTTCATGTTGGCATGAAGGTTGGGAAAGTGGATTAGTTCAGGGGAATTTGGGGGTTTTTGCAGCACAATGAGACAGATGTTTATGGTGCGGAAGTCAATGACAGAATGAGCAAGTGCTGGAATGATATCTGTCTGGATTTATTTAACCGTGAAGCATTGCATGCAGTTTTCTGCTAGCCCTACTTGAACCCAACATTATTCATGTGAGATAGGACTTACCACATAACTTATATGAGTAAATGTCCATATTGTTGATGAAGGTTTATGATGAATATAATAACTGCTTATGAATATAATATGTCTGATTGCCTGTGCAGAACTGACTTACTACTTCAAGGTATTTTGGTTCTTGATTTTCAGTGTCATTACTCCAATCTTCAATGTCACATGATCCTTTAGAAATTATTCTAATATGCTGATTTGCTGCTTAGTTAGTGGTTTGTTTAAATAATTTATGTTTTTATGGGTAAATAAACCACATGCCTTACATGATGTATTTTTCTTTTTCAGATCCTCATATCAAAGTTAGCGGTAAGAGAGACAATGTGAAGGAAGCCAAGGAGAAGATCATGTCTGTCCTGGACACAAAGGTGAGCATGTCAAGTCATATTGGGTGACTGTTATGTGATACGTCACTGTGTAATTTCAAAAATGCCTCATTGGTCATCCCTGTCATTCTTGGTTGCTGTAGTAGCTGGATGCGTTTGGTTTTACGCCAGCTATGACATATGAAGCAATGGAATTTGAAGATCCAGAAAGCTTGACATCAGGATCTCCTCCTATATTTATAAGGAGTGAATTATGGCTTAAATCAAATTGAGCAGAAGGAAAGCATATTATAGCATTGGCTGGCTAAAGCCATTGGTTGGTCAGGGGCTGACATCTGTGGCTTCTGCTTTAACAAAACATTTACCAAAACATATCCATTGTTCTGGTAATTTATGCCAGACATAATGCAGGACACCCAGCAATACCAACTGAAGAGTTTGCAGTAACATCACTGTAGATTTATGAGGTAATTTCCCTCAAAGGTTTGATGTGAATTGGGAAATGGTGTGTATTGACATCTCTCTGTAGACTTGATGTAATGGAAATCTGACTTGGTTGTAGCTCATAGATCTATTTCATTCTGACACAACCAGCCCGGGCTCCAGATAGGAGACGAAGGGTGGGCCAAGTGATATTCCAGGTGGGCCGGGGTATTGAAGGTGGGGGGTATAGTGGACATACTTTAATTAAAAGTCCCCCCTTTTTTTAAGCGAAAGGATGAAAGCCTGTTATAAACATTAGTGTTGCATTTAATTCACCCCAATAATATTTGCACATTTTCACTTCTGCTACTTTACGGAGTAATGGTCATAATGAAATTAATATTAGCCACAGTAGATGGGCAAAATTTGCAATAAATAATTCACATTTTACAGGATTAAAAAACATCTGAGCGCAAAAACCTGCTTCTTTTCATTTTATAATGTACTGATTATTGTTTGCTATTTTTATTTTACCACTTGTGCGCCTCCTGTGACATATTCTCACGCGCAAAGTGCCGGTAATGCATACCGGAGTGTCCGGCACTTTTCGAGCATTGTCTTCATTCAGTCTTCATTCGAAGTTGTAGTTGAAGAGGCAGTATCTATGTCACTCTCGGAAAAAAGCGGGCGCAGACGCAATCATCAATCATATTTAAAGGGGAAGTCGGCGCGTCCTGACCGCATCACTGTCTTCACTGGGTGTTTATGCAATATTTGCATTTATTCACATCACATGTGATTTGATTAGCTACTCTTGTGGTTGACTGTCATGATTTGCTAATGCAGGACACTATGGAATGTGCATCAGAGGGAATGTACGCAAAGCCGACCGATAAAGAAGCGGGTATACGCCGTATACACCTGCGCATACCCTGCACTACACCACTGAGAGTAACAAGACCATGCACCAACATGGGCCTGGACACAACTTTAATAAAGCTGCTCAGAGGGGCATGATCTGTTTTCCTGTATTTAAAACTGCAGCAATTTTGTTCACTTTTAAAATATGTTACATTTTTTAATGTCGAAAGTGCACGCAAGTGCAAGTAAAGCCATCATGAGCAAACATGGCGTATTCTGACAAGTCCTGTGTCAGCCAAGCAAGTATCATTGAATTAAAAAGTTAAATAATAATATAATTAAATATTATTACAATAGTTGTTTTGTATTTGAATATACTAACTTATGTCTGTGATGGCAAATGTTAAAAACAGTTGTGTTGCTTAATGTTTTTTTTGTAACTGTTTAAATCAGATACATACTGTATAGTATATTCTGGCATGTTTAGTACTTCTAATATATATGAGAATGTTGCTGGACAAATAATGCTTAGACATTATAGTACTGCAGTTAATACAGTCCAACCGTTTTGTTTCTTCAGAGTAATCGCGTGACTCTAAAGATGGACGTCTCACATACTGAGCATTCACATGTCATCGGCAAAGGTGGAAACAATATCAAGAAGGTGATGGAGGACACGGGCTGTCACATCCACTTCCCCGACTCCAACCGCAACAACCAGGCTGAGAAGAGCAACCAGGTGAGATTCTGACTTGCACAGCTTAAGTAAACAAATCCAAATCTCAACAAAAGACTATTTTTAGGACCGGTAGCATTTTTTATAATGATTATGCACAAATTTTCATTTACACAATGGATATGTAGATTGCGTTACTTTTGGATTTTCATGTAATTGTTATTCAGTAATCTGTAATACAGCTGTTGTTTTTTTTCATAAGACAGTTGCATAAATATTACTTCAATATGATGATAAATGTCAAAAGTTTTGTGTTCTCTAATCAGTTTAAATAAATTGTTTGGTAATAAAAGAAGTCTCTTATGCTGCAATTTGATTTGTTTTCTGTTTTCTGTTCAGTCTTCAGTGTCACACGATCCTTCAAAAATCACTGTAATATACTGATTTGATGCATAGAAACATTTTTGATGAAGAAACATTTCTTATTATTATCAATGCTGAAAACAGTACTGCTGAAAATATTTTTGTCAGTATTGTTTATTTGTAACATTATATAAGCCCTTCCTGTCAATTTTAATGAATTGAGTGCATCCTTACATTAATTTCCCTTAAATATATACATATATATATATATATACACACAAACACACAAATATATATATATATATATATATATATATATATTTGAATGGAAGAGTATATACAAAAATAATAGTGTAATAATAATACCATTTATACTTATAAATTTTATGTATATTTATTTTGACATGAAACATGACCTGGACATGTTCTTGACAAGTTTCCTGAAATATTCACCCAAAAGATTAATATTTCCGTCTCAGTTCTGGAGTTGTTTTGATTTCAAAAATGAGTTTATGTATCACTGAGTTACTGATATGCATATAGTCTGCAGCCTAAGGGAGGATAAAGACTGAACCATAATTGGATGTGAGATATGTTTCCAGACTTGATGAAGTGGGGAATGTGAAAATTGAGCAATGACATGGCACTCCCTCAGTGTGGGCTCATGTGTTGGGTTCAGAGTGGCTGGTACTTGCTGACAGGTGAATAAGAGCCAGCCAGGGCAGAATGAAGAAATCTCACCTCCTAGTGGTGCTCGTATGATAAAATTTGGCAGACGGGTATTTTTCATTCTTAAGGTATTAGTTCACGCAAAAATGAAAATCATTTACTCAGCCTCATGTCGGTCCAAAACACATAGGCTTAACTTTACTTGTGGAAAACATATGAAAATCAATTGAAATTTAACTTAAAAATTATTCTCCCTGATCATACATGTGACTTTCTTGTTCCTTTCTACAGGTGTCCATAGCCGGCCAGCCAGGAGGAGTGGAGGCCGCCAGAGCTCGAATTCGGGTAAATAAACATTCATAATATGATTACAAACTTCTGTGTTATTCTGCGATAAGGGCAGGATGTAGAAGTTGGAGGCTGTTATTTATCTTGAGGAAGTTGACAGGTACAGGGGGTGTTAACATAAATGATTTTTTGAATGAGATAAACACATTCCTCAGCATCCCAGCGGTCATCCCGGCAACACAACAAGCAGTATTCATCTTTCTCCGGATGTTTTTAGTTAAGAACTTGGTGCTTGAATCAGAAGCGCTGCCTTCTGTTGGTATTTTATAAGCATTACAGCCACTTCTATCCATTTCGATGGCATAAAACCATCCTTTCACAAAGCTTTACAGGCAAGAGACTTTTAATAGGATAAAACACGAGGAATAAGAAGGTTGTAAGAAGCTTTTGACACTCAAGGTCTAGAGTTTTACTTATAAGACCAGCTTTAATAATGGCTTGATGCGGAACACATGGTGCCAATTGAAACTGGTTTGAAACTGCGGTTCGAGTGATATCTTGACTGTTTGGCTGGCTGTCGCCTGTGCACTCCTGCTCCGTCCAGACTCTCTCCTCAGATTTCACCAGCGCCTGGGCTCCGCACACGTGCTTCCTCCTCGGAGAGAACCAAGAAAAACAAGCCAAAGCTTTCAAGCTCAGCGGGCTTCCTTTGTGTTTGCATAAAGACCGAGCCCCAATTAACTCGAGGACGTTCTTCACCAGAATCTACCATAAGCCTTCACTATTGTTTCACGAAGCAATTTGTATAAAATGAGTACCTTTGAAAAACCAGGCTGCTCCGTTTTTCATGTCCAAAACATATAAAGTTCTGTGGGTGAAGTGTACATTAGAGGGAAGGATGTTAGCGGGGCAGCTTCATTTTTTCTCTTCCTCGTTCGCGTGACCAGAACTGCTGGGAATTCTTCCTTTGACCACCTAATCATCTCCACTACTTCCTCTTCGCTTTAAAAGATCTTCACCCACAGTCGTTTTGATGCTTTACTGTGCCGTTACACCCATGTGAATGGTATAGCGTGAGCATAATTCTCACACTTAACCTCAAGTCAAGTTTGAAGTCTCTTTTCAGGCCAACTGAGATTGTTGTGGTAAAGTTAGAATTAAAATATTTTATGAAACTTGAGAGGTTTCTGTGCCTCGATTAAAAGTCCAGGTAACCAAAAGTTAAAAGGTTATAAAAGAGGCGTAAAACTAATCTGAATCAATTTGAGCGGTTTAATTCGAGCTGTATAAAGAGATATGATTAAATTAAATAAATAATATCAGAATTTTTATTTTGGATCGATTTAAGTTTAGGTTGTACTAAGGTCAGTGATAAATAACTACATCCACAATAAAGAAAAGAAAAAAAAACTTTTTTTTATTATTTTAATTTAATTTGTGATGAGTTTGACCAAATGTTTGTTTAAAAAAATGCTTTAATTGATCTAAAAATTACAATGAACAATTATTTATTTATAAATATATTATTATTATATTTATAAAGTGTTCTATAAATATTTATACATTATTTTAGTTAATCATTATTATTTTAATTTTTCTTTTTTACTTTTTTCTCTCTTTTTTGTATATCATAAATAAAAATAAATACATTTATTAAAATTTACCTTATTTTTCTGAGTAAAAATAATAAAATAATATTCCAAACTTAAAGTTTCTTCTGCTGAATGAAGATATTTTTAAATATTTTTAAAC
This sequence comes from Enteromius argenteus, assembly GCA_032357425.1. Taxonomy (NCBI): domain Eukaryota; kingdom Metazoa; phylum Chordata; class Actinopteri; order Cypriniformes; family Cyprinidae; genus Enteromius; species Enteromius argenteus. Next base: position 1,455,161 of record JAUCMR010000024.1, read on the forward strand.
AAATTAAGATAATTTGAAGAAAATGGGTAAAGGATTTGTGCTATCAGGACACTACTTTATGGCCCCAAATAACTGTCAAAATGTATTTTAATTCAAAATATTAAAAACATTGTCATAGAAAATCTGTATTCAAACATTGAGCATCATGTCATTGATCCCAAAAGCAAAACGTTTGTGTTGCATGTTCATGTTTGAGACCCTGTGTGTTTGGCCATGTCCCAACACTTGATACTTGAGGGATTAGCCCGTTTAAAAATTAGCCTTGCTTTCTTGAAGGAACCTAGTTAATTTCCTCCTCGCTCTTTGGTTGTATGTTGTCTGTGAAAACAGAAAGCAGATACAGAAGTTATTGATTCTACAGAAGGTCAGAGGGAAGCTCAGACCTCTTGTTTGTAAAAGATCAGAATACAGACCCCCCGTCCAAATTCCTTATTAACAATAAGTAAAACAAAACACAGGAGGTTTTTGTTTGGAAAGCTTTGCTCATAGCCAATGCATAAGCCTTTGGTTAAAAATAACCATGGTTATGGTTTTAATAGCTCAAGAATGAGGAGAACCATTAACAAAGATGAATGATTGGAATTCCAAAGCTCGCTCCATGACGGATACCCTGCTCCCAGCTAAAGTTGAACCTAATAAACATCTCCTTGTCTAAAGGGAGAGTGACTGTCCTGACCACATATAAAAGTGCAGAGAATGTCTTTCTTTTTGGCCCCCGGTACAGAATATGAGGGTGATCGGAGACCCCACAGCATATGGGACTGATCAGAGCTGCATTTTTAAGGCTTGGCTATTCATTCTGTTTACCAATTCAGTTTGGTAAGACACTGTTTGCTGAGCCCTTGATGACCCTAAATCACAGTAGAATGATGGGAAATATTTGCTTATTCCGCTTTGTTTCTGAAGACCTCATGGCTTGAATGTCAGCCAAATGCCCCACTAGCAGTAACTGTAATTTTGGCCAGCATTCATTCAGAGCAAACCATGTTGTTTACATTTAAAGCCAAGCACACACTGGCTTGTCACCCTGTGCACATTTAAAAACTTGAGTTTCTAGTTTCCCAATGTCAAAATCTTTATGCGCACAGCTAATAGTAGACTGTCTGCATCATTTACAGTAGCTCTCTTCCTCAACTGTGGCTATAGTCGCAAAATGGCATTCTTGCTCAAAGCTAAGCATGAGTTGATTCTTGAAGCCTTCAACCAAAAATGAAAATTTGCCGAAAATGTATTTACCCTTAGGAGATCCTAGATGACTTTGTTTCTTCATTGGATCATATTTGGAGGATGTGTCATTGCATTGACACTTGCTCATAATCAGCAGTGAATGGGTGCCGTCAGATTTCTACAATATCTACAATAGTCCATAAGATCCATAAAATCCACAATAAATCTTCCTCAGGTGTAAAAACGTTCATCCCCTGTTCTCTCGCATCAAAATTCACTGATATATTTGTTTACAGCTATTTTTGTATTATTTTTGCTTATAAGTGGTTGTTCATTATAGATAGAAGGCTTGTATTTTAGCCAGAAGCAATGGTTAGAAGTTAAAAAATATATATATATATTGATGAATTTGTTCATGCAAACATGCAGCTTTTCGCTTTACAACGTGTTAATTGATGGACTGAAGTGGTGTGGATTACTTGTGGATTATTGTGATGTTTTTATCAGCTTTTTTAGACTCTCATTCTGATGGCACCCATTCACTGCAGAGTTTTTTTTAAAACATACTTTTAGGAATTTACACATGTCCATTCAATGAAATCAAGTGCAATTTTCTTTTCACAAGGAGTACCTTGGGTGGTTGCTTGTGTGGGAAACGTGGATTTTAATTGGTTTCCAGTTTACTATAGTAAACTGTTTCAAAAGCCCCAGAATAAAGAAAAAGCCATTTATGTCAAATTGGATCTTTTGATTAATTACCCATAATCCTAACCTGTCAGCAGTAGAAATCACAAAATTGAGATCAGTCTAATGACTGTATCAATAATTCAGATTGCATTAACTGATGGGTTTGTTGGTCTTCTTTCAGGAGTTACTTCCGCTGGTGTTGATGTTCGAGCTGCCAGTCATAGTACAGCTGAACCCTGACCCCAGTTCTCCTGCTATCCAGCACATCTCCCAGACATACAACATCTCTGTGGCCTTCAAACAAAGGTCCAGACTCTATGGAGCAACAGGAGTAGTGCGAGGCTCACAGAATAATGCTGCAGCCGTGAAGGTGAGACACTCATACACTCACATCTAAAATCACCAGCAGCACCTTTTCCCCTCACATAATACATCTCTTTCTGAATTTTCATGTTCTCAGCTAAATCATTTAAATATTAAAGGTGCTGTATGTAGGATTGACACTGAGTGGTTGAACTAGGTATTGCAGTTCAAATTCAAAATATTGGAGACAGTTTTTTGTACCCGGCCCCTCCTACTCCGACTTGACGCACACGCAGGTTGCCGAATTGAAGACAGCAACTAGAACGAGTGCAAATACGATGTGTTTACCGCCTACTGGCAAACCAGGGTTCTGAAACACAGTTGGGTAAATTGGCGGTGGGCGGGTTTCACAAACCAAAATAACGTCCTGCTTTCCGGGCCGGAGAATAATTGACTGTAGCACTGTTTTTCAGATAAACAAGTATGTTAACTAAGCATGTTTCTTAAACCTCTGCAAACATATTATGGTATTTTTATGCTTTAGTAGAGTCAAAATCCTACATAGAGCACCTTTAACTTTCCTCTAAGTTTCAACTTCACAAACAACATCTTTTCCTCCACTGCAGCTCTCAGATCTCATTTGCATTTGTGCATATTCAAATATAGCACTTAATGGGTTAGTCCTCCCAAAAATGAATATTCTGTATTCTTCTATATTTTTGGGTGAACTATACCTTTAAAATAAGATTTACTTGAGATGCAAAATGAAAATACAAAGTCTGTTTTCTGGGAAATTGAACAAAATTGTTTTTGTTTGTTTGTTTTTAAACAAGAACAAATGTCTTTAAATGGGATTTGAAAATGTATTTTCATTTTTAATTTTTTTTTTTCTTAAGTAGATTTGTGGACATTTGTTAATTTTTTTATCATAAACACTTTTTAAACACACATTTTAATCAATTAAATCAATTGTTGCATTAATTCCCCCTTAATTCTAATAGTATAATTAAATAAAGATCAGTGAAATGTTGAAGTATTTCTAATACAAATTATTGCGTGCAGCTCATTTACATTGAGAGAACAAAGGAATATTCCTATGGGGTAATATGTTTGCAAAGCATTTTCATCTCCTAAAGAGAACATCCTCATTAACTCCAGAGAAGATCACAGTAACTCCTCCAGCAGACACCTACACAGTCTTTGATCTCTGTGTGTTTGCCGGTGGCGCTGAACTCTTCATGTTGTGCTAATGACTGCCGGCAACACTTTAGACAAAGCATCTAATGTGAGAGAAGCTTTCTATTCTGCCCAAGGAGAATCTTCTTCCATCTTTGGTCTTGAGGAAGGGTCTAGGGCTGCAGTTGTCCTGTGGGCTGCTGGCTATGCCTGGTATGTGTTGAGAGCTGGAGTGAGGTGTTTGGTGCCAAAACCGCCTACGAACACGGCCAGAAAGGAACCCTAAAAAAGCCCCTCTGCCTTTCCTCTCTTCCCCCAGTTTTATGGCGCACTGAAAGAAACTCCCCAATCTAGGTCATTCTCAGGGTCATATATGCCAGATGGAAAAGTAAGAACATGAAGAATGAAATTTACTAAAACACGCTCCATTAGTGTCAAAAGCACCAGTCGTATTGGCAGATCGTAACCAGGGTGGTTGTGATTGACGTAAGTTTGAAAAAGCTGTCTGTGAGGTATTCATGGTTTTGTTCATTGGCAGAAATAATCTTCTTTTTTGAAGGTTGTATTTGTCCCCTGAATTGATTTCTCAAGGCATTTTTTACCTTTGGAAATGCATTTTTTATAATTAAGCGATTACTTCCATCAGTTAGAAGACTGTAAACTGTTATCAATAAAATTTGATAAACAAAAGTTATCTTTACACTACAAACATGTAATTCGCTTTCTTTTTCCTAATTTTGAGTTAATATCTCAGAATTTGTGTGAGTTTATATCTTGCAGTTGAAAGTTATAAATTCGCAATTCTGAGATAGTATCTTGCAATTCCAAATTTTTCTCTGAATTTTGAGTTTATATCTCAATTTTAAGTTTAAACTTAGAGTTATGAGTTAACATCTTACAATAATCTTACAATTTATAATAAATGATAACCCTACAATATGACTTTTTTCTGTAAATTGCACAAAGAAAGGTTTGCAAGAATTGCAGGATATAAACTCAGAAATGTGCAAAATAAAGTCAGAATTGCGAGAAAGCCAACGAAAGCTTGTTTCCACCATGGAATAAAAAATAAATAAATAGGTAATTGTGACATTTTATCATCTCAGAGTCCTTACAATTTCGAGTTATAAAGTCAGAAATGCAACAATTACAAGAAATAAAGTTGAAAAATTGGAAAAAAAAACTCCAAACCAAAAGAAATGGGAAATATAAACTCGAAATTGCAACAATAATTATAATAATAAATCTAAATTGTGAGATAAAAAGTTGTAATCACCTTTTTTCTATTGTTATACCATGGCAGAAATGTGTTTCCATACAAAACTCAAATACTGAAAAACTGCAATCAACACTTTTTATTCATATTCACATTTCATTTTGATTTTGTCAGTTGTAATAGATGGTGCAAAGGTAATTTTTTTTTTAATTTGGGAGGCAGCTTTGTCTATTTTGCTGGCATTTTTGCCCCAAGTCCCTGTTAATTTCCAACCCTGGTGTCATTGCAGAGGGGCACAGCGGTGTTACTGGAGCACCTCGCTGGCAACCTGGCCAGCGCCATCACGGTCAACACACAGCTTGACATTGCACCCCAGCACCACCTCTTTATGATGGGCCGCAACGGCAGCAACATCAAGCACATCATGCAGCGCACAGGAGCGCAGGTCCACTTCCCAGACCCCAACTGCCCACAGAAGAAGTCCACAGTCTATGTGCAGGGAACTATTGACTCTGTGTGTCTGGCTCGTCAGTACCTGATGGTGAGAGATTTTTTTGTTCTTTATTTCTCATGCCACAGTGTTTGTGCTGCTAAAACCATGAATGATGCCACAAATCATGCAACTTTTACAGGAAAGTGTACTATTTTTGTAAGCATTCAAACTAGTTGGGCAAAAAAATTGTGAAAAAAATTATACCCTTGCAGCAGAGTGACTCATTTTCTTTTTACTGTTCTTACTCTTGTTTTCCAGTAATAGAATGAAATGATGATCATTTTGCTTGTCCTGATTTATCTATTTAATTTAAAATAATTATTTGGAAATTATATCGTAGAGAGGACCCCTGCAGACCCTTATGACTGTTTCTCAAAGTCAATAATTATCTTAAAATATCAGATAGTTAGACAGTTAGATATACATATATATACTTTATATATACAGTACTGTGCAAAAGTCTTAGGCCACTAGTATTTTCACCAACAAAAAATGGTTTTAAGTGGGTTATT
>JAUCMR010000024.1:1460814-1475694 GCA_032357425.1 Enteromius argenteus
AGATAGAAATAACCCACTTAAAACCATTTTTGTTGGTGAAAATACTAGTGGCCTAAGACTTTTGCACAGTACTGTATTTGTATATAATACATTTGATTAATTGCTTACTGTGTAAACTTTTATTTTGTATTGGATGTTTCAGTAAAATAATTAAAATATGATATTTACAGAATAGAATATACTCTTTACCTTGAATAATATATTTAAAAAAATTATAATTGAAATATATTAGAATGAAAATATATTACAGTATTAGTTTTACTTGATGTTTATATCACATTACCAAAGTAAACTACTGTTAAAAAAGTGTAAATTGCACTTAGAAGAAAAAGATGATATTAAGACTTGGACAAGTAAATAGCCACCCAGGCACCACAAGGTAATCCTTTGCAGAAGCATTAGTTTCTCTCTACACTCATCTAATCTCATCTCATCTCCCCTCCAGCCATCACACAAATAGTGGCTCTGGTTTGTCTCATTATGTGGTGGTCCTTTTCAAATTAATGGTCTCCAACCAACACAGAAGAATATTACTGTAAACTGACAAAGGCAGAGGCACCAGAAAAAAACACAATTCTTTTGAGGAACACACAAGTGGAGAGCATTCCCTGGCTCTGAAAGCAGAATAATTAGCCCTCCACCACACTGTGGTCCTCTCTGGAGACATATATGAGCCCGTCTGTCCCTGCAAGTCCTGATTTAAACACTCAGCTGGAGGGCGAGGGAAGAGACAGTACTCAAGAATCATTTATTCACAGTTTTTGGCTCAATTTAGATCCATTAAGGACATTTTTAGCATTCACAAATGAGACTGTCATAGCAGGCTTTCCATCACACAATTTAGGCTCTAGAATTTTCCTGCACATGTAGCAGTTTCTTCGCTGCCTGCTGAGTTAGCTGTGTCAGGAGAGGAAAAAGAAGGTCAAGGCCCAGTAAATGAAAGCCTTTCGCCTCGAGTACCTGCTGCTGTTTTTCTTTTCAACATGAGAAGTAGGTGATGGATCACTGCTGAATAACTGTAGCTTTGCTGCTTTAGGACCAAGGCCAACGGAGTCCTTGAAACACTTAAAGTTTGACTGTATGAATGATTTACAACAGTGCAGAAAAACTTTGTTCATTTCTTTTCTTTTTTTTTTTTTCTTGCTTTCTTACTTTTGCTTTCCACAGGGCTGTCTGCCACTGGTGCTGATGTTTGATATCAAAGAGGACATCGAGGTGGAACCGCAGTGCATTACTTCCCTAATGGAACAGCTTGATGTGTTCATTAGTGTCAAACCCAAACCCAAGCAACCCAGCAAGGTCTGCACACTCACACTATTTACATGGCCCAAACTTGACCTTACATATGCAAAATATATCCCTTACGGTGGTGAACACTTTTAGATGTTACACGTTGAGCTTTTTTCAGAACTCACTTTTATTTTTTGAGTTATTTGTGCAACGAATTTTGCGTCTGAAAAGGAAACTCCTATAAATGCAGAAAAGTGTCTGCGCCTTTTCAGCGCTAAATCAATAAAATAAAAGTTAATTAATGATAATGTATATATTCACAATAAATTACATTTTAAAATATATTCACAACTAATACTATTTATTTTAAGTTGTAATAATATTTCACAATATTACTATTTGACTTTTTTGTGATCAAATAAATCAATGAAGAGCATAAGTGACTTTCCACATCATTAAAAAAAATCTTATCAAACAGTAGTTGCTTTAGTGTAATATAAAGATATTCATAAATCTTTAAGTATAGATTTGTGTCTGAAGATTTTTGATGATGCCATGTAAGATGGCTTGAATCCTCAGATTAAGCATTAAGGCCTAGTTCTTTCATAGAGAGCTAGTCTTGTAGAAGTAATGTATGGAACGTATAGGATTTGTGGGTGGTTTACTAGCAGGATGTGGAAACTGGGAACGCTTCACGTCCTTGGTCATGGTCAAGGGTGAAATCCTATACTGTGTTTTAAACTGAATGGCAGCACTGTAAATTATCAGTCTTAGTTTAAACCTCTGTTTTTCCATTTCAGTGATTTGTGTTGATGCCTCTAGCTTCTCTTCTTTCACTCTGCTAATAGTTTGCTACGGTAGTAGCCTTGACTAATATATACAGCACATATGCTAAGGAGGAAGTACTGTATATACCACCAATTGAAAGGGAAATATGAGAACATGTAGTATTTCAGTACATTCACAGAAAACCTCCACTCTCAGGTTCAGTTCAGCAAGTTCACTACTAATAGATCTTCACAACCGTTATATTCCTCAAACTCATATTCCATGAATTAAAGGGATCATGAGAAATAAAATTTTCATTGGTCTTTTGAAATAAAAGGATCTGATGTTAAATAAAAACATACTGAATTCAGAGTATCCTTCCTAGTGAAATAAAGCCATGTATTGAGATTAAATTTACTTCTAAACAGCAGAAGAATTAATAATGAAAGTGAAATATGGTCAAGTTCACCAAACCATGCGCTGTTTCTTGCTGTGTGTAGCACCTGCCGCTCTGCAGGTCCTTTAACATTCACAATAAGTGGGCCACAAGGGCAAAAATATGTAAAAATATATTTTTTTTAAAATCATGAACTATAACTGTCTTTAAAAGGAAACGCCATCCACATTATACCTATATAACAATAATTAAATCATCATCCACACCAATGCATAATAAAATTCACTTTATTATAAGATGTCAATGTTTATAACATTCTTTAGCTGGAAAATATATTTTGAAAGTGATTCCAACAACATTATTAATCTGTGCCATTATTAATATACTTTAAATAAAGAATGATTTTTTAAACTTTATATTTATTGTTATCGTTGAAGTTAACATCTTTGATGTGTCTTTCCGCGACTTTTTATCTCACAATTCTGGCTTTTTTTCTCAGAATTGTGAGATATAAACTCACAATTGCGAGTCCAATTTTGAGTGGGAAAAAAAGTCAGGATTGCAAGTTTGTATCACGCAATTATGAGAAGAAAAGTCAGAATTGTGAGATATAAAGTTGCAATAATATTTTTTTTCTTTTTTTATTCAGTGGCGGAAACAGGCTTGCATAGAACTTTAGTGTCTTTGTGACAATTAATTATTCTATTGATAAAATTCTTGTTGATAAAACCTGTTCTGCTGTACTCTGCTGTTGTTGTTTTTTTTGAATGACACCAAACAAACACTGTACTAATAAATTATAGTGCCTACTAGTGGAAGGGAGCAGATTTCTAAACTCTAAATCTCTTTTTCTCTGGGCTGTCAGTCAGTGATAGTGAAGAGTGTGGAGAGGAACGCTCTGAACATGTACGAGGCCAGGCGTTATCTGTTGGGTTTGGAGAGCAGTGGTGTTTTAGTCCCCTCCAGCATCAGCAGTAACAGCAGCAGTCCTCCATCTGCCCCTGCTCCACCTCCACCTCTCAGCTGCCCTGTTGGCCTTGACATCCTGGCCTCTGCTGGCCTCGGCCTCACCAGCCTGGGTAAGTTTTTGTGGACTTATACAGGAGTACATTTTACAAAAATCCAAAATGCAGGGGTGTGTGAACAATTCAAAAAGTGAGGGTAACGTTACATTCAGCTTGACTTATGAATATTAATGAGGTTATGTAACATACTCCTAGTAGTCCTAATTGTTTTCCTGAGAGGCATGTAAGTGGGTGAGAAGCATAACAGGATTACCACTTCCACTTACTGTATCATCGCTTTGCCTGCTGACTAAACCAACTGGCTTAGACTTTTGCATGGTCCTGAAGTTGTAGTTTTACATTTTTCTCTTTTCACCAAAGATGAGTGAAAAGAGACTGTTAAATATGAAGATCTTTGAAGAAGATAAAGTTTGGGGAACTAAATCAGTTATGATTTCTGTCTCCTTGCTAAAATATGACTAAAATTTAAAGAATTTAGTCAAAATCTAAATCACTAGAATTAGATAAAAATGTGTTGTCAAAATGAATACTATATGAGCTAAACGTCTGTTAATGAGACATACTACTTGCACAGTAAGTGCTTTCAAAAATGAAATTTGCTGATAATTTTCTCACCTTCAGGCAATACAAAATGTACATTATATAGGTTTGTTTCTTCATCTGAACAGATTTGGAGAAATGTAGCAATACATCATTTGCTCACCATTGAATCCTCTGCAGTGAATGGGTGCCCTCAGAATGAGAGTAAAAACAGCTGATAAAAACACCACAATTAATCCACACCACTCCAGACCATCAATTAACACATTTTTCAGTAAAAAGCTGCATGTTTGCAATAATTAAATCAGCTGTTTAGACTCTAAATCTGATGGCACCCATTCACTGCTGGATCCATTGCTGAGCAAGTGATGTAATGCTGAATTGCTCTGATTAAGAAAAAAACTCTCATTCATCTTAGACAGCCTAAGAGTAGGTAAAATTACAGCAAAATTAACATGTGCAACTTACCTTTACATGTGCAGAAAATATCTTATGTTAAAATTGTGTTTTTGGTTGATTCTCTCATCTTTTTGTCTGACCTGTAGGTCTGCTGGGACCTACGACAGCCTCCATGACAGGACCCTCCACCAACTCCCTTCTCAACGCTCTCAACAGCTCCATCAGCCCATTACAGACCTCTGGAACACCCAGCCCTAATCTCTGGCCCAACTCATTGGCAAGTCCTGCCAGCACTCCAGGTAAGAAGAAGACTGACAGACATCCACAAACAAACAAACACACTCAGTATGGATTCTTCGTTCCATATGTTTATTATTTTATATTATATTATATTATACAAGACAAAATGTGTTGTTATTATTATTTTTGGTTTTAAAGCCGAACTGAATAATTGTTTTTTCTTAGGTTTCTCATCGCCCTTGATGATCCACCCAGCCACCCAGGCCACTCTAACCAGCATCTTGCTGTCAGGGGTGCCAGGCTACACCCAGAACACTCCGTCCCCTCCACCTGGTCTCGCCCCCATCGACGCCCAAGTCAATGGAGTATCAGACTGCAGTAAAGCCGTGTCTCCCCTTAGTAGCAAAGTGAGTCTTCTTTCACCATCATAAGATGATATATAATTATGCTAAAAAGCTGTCCTCTCATAGTTAGTTTTCTTTGACTTTCCTTGACCAGAATATTGTGTGCATGTGTGTTGTGTAGCAGCCCAGCACCATGTACAGCAGAATGTCTGCAGCATCTCTGGCAGATAAAGTTCTGACCGCAGCTCATGGCGACTCTGTGCAGGAAGCCAGTCCCCACTGCCCTTCTGAACCTCTGTCCAGCAAGTCCAGCCAAGACCAAGGTCTGCATTTCCCACAGCTCCTCATTATTTCCTCAATAAAAGATACATTTCTCTGCACTGCAAAAGTCATTTTGCTTTTTTCTTAGTAAAAATATCCATAATGCTTTATGTAGGTAACACAGTTTGCCAGTGGGATCAGAAAAATAAACTAATTTTAAATTATTATTATTGAATAATTATTAAAATATTCATTAAAATTAATTATTGTTAATTGCTATACATATACACACTACAAAGATTTGGGGTCATTTAAAAAAAAAAATAATAATAATATTACTTTTAATCCCACAATGACACATCAAATGGATAAAAAGTGACAGTGAAGACATATAATGTAACAAAAGATTTCTGTTTGCAGTGAAAATAAATATTCTTTTGAGATTTCTATTCATCAGATTAATAGTTGAAAGAAAACTCATAATTAAACTCAAAATTAAAATTCTGTCATTAATTACTCACCCTCATGTCGTTTCAAATTCTTAAGACCTCCGTTCATCTTAGGAACACAAATTAAGATATTTTTGATGAAATTGGAGAGCTATCTGACCCTCCAAAGACAGCAACGCAACTGAAATGTTCCAGGTCCAAAAAACGTACTTGATGTGACATCAGTGGCTCAACAGTTTTGCGAGGCTACGAGAATACAGGGGGGTTTTTTGCACAAAGAAAACAAAAATAACTTAATTTACTCTACTTTTCCTTCCCCTGAGTTACGACTTCCACCATTTTGGAGTATTGCAATGCATAGCACACGCTTTAACGTATAAGGTCTTACGGGTTTGGAAAGACATGAGGGTGAGTAAGTAATGACTGAATTTTAATTTTGGGGTGAACTAACCCTTTAAGCAGCGCAACTGTTTTCAATATTGTTAAATGTTTTTTGGGCACCAAATCAGCATATTAAAATGATTTCTGAAGGATCATGTGACAGCAAAAATGTTAAAAAAGTTTTTTTTATAAATCTGTTATTTTAAACAAAACTATTATTTTAAGCTGTAATAATAGCTCACAGTATTATTCTTTTTAGTGTATTTTGGATAAAATAGATGCATCCTTTAAACATTCAAATATATTTATGAGCCCTTACTTTTGAACATATATAAAATGTTTAATTTTTAATTTACTGACTATTAGAGTCAGTCAAGTGGTGATGGCATGTTCACCATGACTGATCCCTGACACAGTATGTCAGAACTGAGCAGTGTTGGGGGTAACGCAGTACAAGTAATGCGAGTTACGTAATAATATTACTTTTTCCAAGTAACTAGTAAAGTAATGCATTACTTTTTAATTTTAGAATAATATAACTGAGTTACTTTTTCAAAAAAGTAATGCCAGTTACTTTGTTTTCTTATTTATTGACTGACAAGTCTCCTGACACCATGTTGGGAGGAAATCAGAAATACAGTGTAGTACAAGACTAAATGTGAATGTGCATTATTTCATCTCTCAAAAATGACTTCAACAACTAACTTGTACTTTATTGTTTTTTTTATTGCTGAATAGTAATTGAACTTTCTTCTCCTGTATTCTGCTTAACAGATGTGAATTTACTTTTTCATCAGCTTGAGGTTTATTCATGACACTTTTTGGGGTGAAAGCGCTTTTACATTTGCTATAAATAGAACTTCTTATATTAAAAACAAACACTCAAGCTCTGCCCATATTTAAAAAGTAACATGAAAGTAACGCAGAAGTAATGTAATGCATCGTAATTAGTTACTTTTTTTAGGTAGTAATAGTAATAGGTAGTAATATTGTAATGCATTACTTTTAAAAGTAACTTTCCCCAACACTGGGACTGTGTACGTTTATCTGGTAAATGCCAGCTTTATTTATACTGGAGTGAATGCCATGTGAATCAACAATCCATGCATGCCACTTTCCAAGGCTACATTAATTGAAAGATATATTATACTCTCTTTTATTCGAGCCTAATGCAACCAGTGACATTCAGCGCTGAATTATGTCAACCATTTGATTAGCACTTGAAACAACTCCTCGACCTTCTCTAGATTGAAAGCGAGAATTTATTGACTTTGGTCAGTCTAATTATGGATAAATATAAACTCGGTTACAAATGATTATACCATTCCTTCCTGCTCCCTGAACGGGGCATCTGTGGAAACACAAGGCCAAGGTTTTCCGTGCTCCAGCATTGTTAAAGCTGTTTGAGTTGGCCTAATGTCCATTTAGTCGGTGTGTTTTCGCTTTCAGATGAGGCAAAGTCACTTCAATCTCGTTATTCCTTAAAAGCAGTAAAGGTAAATGATGTGTTAGATGTGCTGCAGGAATACAATCTCAAACTACTTAACTAAAACGTTCAATATGGGCGCCTGAGGAAAGAATAACACCATTTTGACTATGTGTGTGTTTCAGGATCGGATACGTTTGTGGAGGTGGGCATGCCTCGAAGCCCCTCTCACTCGGGAAACAGCAATGAACTGAAGCAGATGTTGGCGTCTTGTAAGACGACGTCAGGAAAGAGGCAAGCCCTGGAGCTGCTTCAGGGCACCAAGAACTCCCTCCTACAGTACGATCACATGCACAGTCACTCAAAAGTCAATCGCTAGTCAGTGTTAGCGCTTGTAATTAAACGTATTTGTTCTGTTTATTTATTCTTTTGTCCATGTAGTTCAGACTGTCTGTTGTCAGACTCTGACTCCAGCGCCTCAGAGAGTCCGGTGGCTGATAAACGCGCTCCAGGCAGTGAAAGAGCAGCCGAACGGGCCGCCCAGCAGAATTCAGACAGAATCCGCCTGCCACCCCAGTCCTCCTTCTCCAGCATGCAGGTGATGAGCCCTTAATGTTACATAAAAACTCTTTAGAAGAATCAGAGTGCTGCCTTTAGTTACAAAAACTATTATCAAATAAATCGAGCGATCTAACTTCCCTCATGGAAATAGTGCACAGCTTGTCAAAATTTAGAAATAATTAAGTTCTCTTAATGTTTTTAAAAAGAAGTCTCTTATGCTCAGCAAGGCAGCATTTATTTGATCAAAGACAACAATATTGTGAAATATTATTATGATTTAAAAGAACTGTTTTGTTCTTGAATATATTGTAAAATGTAATTAATTTCTCTGATGCAAAGCTGAATTTTTAGCATCGTTACTCCAGTCTTCTCTGTCACTTAATCCTTCAGAAATAATTATGAAATACTTTATAATGGTTCTTATTATTGTTAATGCTGAAAACAGTGATACTTTTTTCAGCATTCTGCGATTAATAAAAAGTTTGGTAGCACTTTATTTTAGGTTCTCTTAATTAGTTGCTTATTAGGATGCATATTACTAATATATTAGCCTTTTATTAGTAGTAATTAAGCAGACATTAAGCCTTATTCTACATGACCTGAAGAAGGTATTCTATTCATACCTTACTAACTATTAATAAGCATCAAATTAGGAATTAATTTTTTTATTTATTTTTGTATATATATTGTATATATAAATACACAAAATGAATGTATATATTTAAGAGAAATATGTTACATTTATATATTAAAATATTTATATATATAAATTATATTAATATAAATATATAAATGTAAATATTTTCAAAACAAATGCTGTATGTGAGTGTTTTTATATGTGCATAATAAATATACACAGTACACACATATATTAATGTAAACAAAAACTTTTATTTCAGATGCGATTAATCATGATTTATTGTTTGACAGCACTATTATAAATATATTTACTGTACTTTTGATCAATAAAATTCATTTTTGTGAATTACATATGCCAAACTTTTGAATAGTAGTGTATCATGGTTTCTGTCAAATTATTAAAAAGCAACATTCATCATAATAATAAGAAAGGTTTCTAAAGCAGCCAATCAGCATATACTGTAAGAATGATTTCTGAAGGACCATGTGACACTGAATAATGAGTAATGATGCTAAAAATCAGCTTTACATCACAGGAATTCTATTTTAGAATATATTCAAACGGAAATGATGTTATTTCAAAATATGATAGTTTTTAATGTAAATAAATGCAGCCTTGTTATAGACAAGATTTGTTTTCTTTCTTCTTTTTTTTTATCTCATTTCAGACTTTTGATGGGTTGTGTATGTTGTGATCTTATGCCCTGCCTCTCAATACAATGCCATGTTTTCTGAAACGACCGAAAGTTGGCACTATTCTGTTTGCCACAGCCTGTTAAATGGTTTTGACAGAATGAGGCAATGTTTACCATTTGCCTTTCTCGTTCTATAAACCAAGCTGACAGGAGAAATGAGGGGCATAATTCTTAAATCCTTTCCAACAGCTTAAACATTCTTTGCTTTCTCTCTGTTCACCTCAACAGGCATTTGACTACGAGCAAAAGAAGTTATTGGCAACCAAAGGTATGTACTTGACAAATCAAATCACAGTTAAAGCTATATACAGAGGCTTAAAGAGAGGCTCCCACCCATCTATATTGTTAAAAACAATTCTGCTGGTAGGCTGCTGGAGGAATTGGAAACCGGTTGTGTTTAGTCTAGTGTGCCAGCAATGAACAAAGCAGGACTACAGTGTCTTCACAGGCTGAATGTCTGGCAGTAAGTAGGGTGTCATTAAAGCCCCTGTTTCACATTTACGGTAAATATACTCTGCCTCATAAAGCTTCTCCACACCTCACGTCCTGTGTCCAGCGTTCTTACTGTAAACTATGGACCTGAGAATGAGGAATGTACCCAGTGTTAACGCTCTTCTTGCCCACACACTGCAAACAATTCTTTCTTAATGATTTATGTTGGAACTGTATGGAAATGTGGCACACTGTTTTATTGTAAAGCTTCTGGGTTTTTAGTGATTTAGCACAGTGCAGGGGAATTTGGCATCAAATCTTTGATTAACTACTTATAATTCCCAATTCTTAAATTTCACACGAACCAATAACATTCATGTTATTGAATATCAGGTGCACTGCAAAAAATGCTTTTCTAGCTTAGATGTTTTGTCTTATTTCCAGCTAAAATATCGAAAAATTTAAATTAAGAAGAATTTTCTGGACAAGTACAAACTATTGTCTTGTTTTAAAAAAAAAAAATCAAATGTTTTTCTGTTTGAAATAAGATTATTTTAGCTACCCCATTGGCAGATTATTTAGCTTGTTCTAAGCAAAAAGTTACTTAATTTTGACTGAAAAAAAGACAATAACTTTTACTTGTTTAGACAATCCTTCTTGATTTAAGAATGTTTAAATATTTTGGCTGGATACAAGACAAAAAAATCTAAGCCAGAAAAGCAATTTTTGCAGCGCGGGTCATGTTTTGCCACAATTCCACCAACAAAATTCTCCTTATTGTGTTAAATAAAAATCGTGGTCATTACTGTAAAGTAAACATAATGATATATTATTAAAATAATAATTAAATAACAGATAAATACATTTTAAAAATTAAAATGAATATAATAAATATTTCTGCAGATTTTTAGTAATTTTCTTAATTTTACACCATGATTTTATATATATATATATATATATATATATATATATGAAGAATTTATTTACAAAAACATATAGCAATTTAGAAAAATCATGTTTTTATTATGTTATCATGTTTTAGTTGTGTTAGTTAGCTGTATTATTATTATTTTACTTTTATTTTTTTATTTTGTAACCTAACCAAAATAACCCAGCTGCAACTAATTGGTACACAATGAAAAACCATGATTTTTGAGAATTGCATAATATACAGTATATAATCTTTTTTTTTATTTTTATTTTTTTTTATAAATCATCTTTTGTGTTTCTATATTCAGCCATGTTAAAGAAGCCAGTGGTGACGGAGGTCCGAACCCCCACAAACACATGGAGCGGTCTGGGCTTCTCAAAGTCTATGCCTGCAGAAACTATTAAGGAGTTGCGCCGGGCAAACCACGTGTCTTATAAACCTACCATGTCAACTACATATGAGGTAAAAGCACACCAACCAAAAGGGCACCTCTCTCCTATGAATTGCTGTACTGTACACTGATAGTACTTCATTTGGTGCACTGAATGTGTTGAATGCACATACAGTATACACATATATACACCATATATTGCTGTGTTCTCACTAATGATGATTAGCTCTATTATTATATTGCATTGATGCAACACTGTGGTATTTTAGGGGAATAAACTTGATATGATTTGCGTTTTATAAGGGGTCACCTCTAGCCCTGTCCCGCTCCAACAGTAGAGAGGGGGTGGCGAGTGGCAGTGACTCAGATAACTGGAGGGAAAGGAACGGGAGCGGGCTCCCATCACACAGCGACTTCCCCTCTCCCATCAGCCCCAAAAGGAAGCAGAACAAAACAGGTGTGTTTAAAGTTGAAATGTAGTACATTTGAAAATATTTCTACTTTAAATATAATATAACACTCTACAGTTAAAGTACAAAATAAATGACAAAGTACAGTCAAAATCAATTTTTGTTCATGCTTTTTATGTTACAAATAAAAAAGTGTGATTTTAGAATGTACCTAGAAGTACACTTTTAATTTCACATTACATTTACATTATATATATATTACATTATATTATAAAAGTGCACTTTTTAATGTTATGTGTGTTCTGCTCTCTTTAGTAGTTAGGTGTTTTTGTTTCATCCATATTATAACTTCAGCAAGTGCAGTTTTTGAAAAATAGATATCTTAAATTTGATGTATATTACAAGTGCTTAACTTGTAACCATGTTTAATGGTTAAACATTAACCATGTTTTTATGTCTTTTCGATTAGAGCACTACCTAAGCAGCAGCAACTACATGGACTGCATCTCGTCGGTGACGGGAACTAACGGCTGTAATCTCAACACATCTTTCAAAGGATCAGATCTGCCTGAGCTCTTCAGTAAACTTGGCCTCGGGAAATATACAGACGTCTTCCAGCAGCAGGAGGTACAGACGGAGCTGCCGATATCTTCTCTATCAGTGTTGCTGCATGGGATGAGAACACGTAAATGAGCTTTAGATGATTTCTGCCACCAGGAGGTTGTTTTTATGTCTTATGGCTATTAGCGCTTAGCCTGTTTTAGCTGCACAGAGTGCACTGAACTCATGTTGAAAATGCATTTTAAATTTGGCTAAATAGACTTTTATGAAGCAACATAAAATATTGGAACGAACAACTGACTAGTTTTTTGAATGGCTTGACAAATTGTCAGGCTTGAAAAGTTGCACACATAATGAGTGTGAACAGTTTTTCCATTTCTCATATACTATATTGGATTTCATGACAGTCAGGTCTGCAATAATTCTGAATGACCGACTCCAATTTAATGGCTTTTAATAAAAGAAATACTCAATGTAGTAGCATAGAGATGACTTGATTTTCTGTGGAACCACAGCTCTGTTACGCAGCAGAAACACTGTCATTGTGACAGCTTTATCTGGCTTGCATGTATGCTGTCAAACTGGCCCAGGGTTACAATGATGCAACTTCCAGCACAGAACTGAAACTGTCAGAATAGCCAAAAAGATCTGCTATTCACATATTATTCCAAGTCCTTTATTTCAAGATGCCAGAGATAACACTGAGGAGTCCAAAATCTGGTTCTGGCTTTTATCTTATAAACATATCATCAGAAAGTTATAGAGAGAGAACTGTAGTGCAGTGGTCAGTGCACATGATTCTGCACTGTTATTCCATTCTCCCCACAGTCATTTTTCTCTAAAAGTCCAAACTAAAAATACAATTTGTGTCTGTTTCTCAGATTGACCTTCAGACGTTTCTCACCTTGACCGATCAGGACCTGAAAGAGCTCGGCATCACTACATTTGGAGCCCGCAGGAAAATGCTTCTGGCCATTTCAGGTCAGTTCCCTTCCAAACAAGCAACTAAGGTTGGAACAGTAGTATTACCAGTAACATTTCTTTATAACTTTCTCAATTCCACAGCATCAATCAATATGTGCATTCAATCGATTATTTTTTAATCATATTTTCTCTAATTAGTCATGATTAATGACCTAAACTGTTACAGAATATTTAAAACTTTTAATTTAAGTGAACTTAATACAATGTTCACATAAACCTATTGTAATAAATAATAAATTTATCAGTGCCTTTAATATAATATGTTGTATATATTATTATAGTGATGCTTCTGTTAATGTAATTTATGTTTTAAAAACTAAGTTCTTTTTGTGCATTCATTTTAATTTTCATAAATAAGAAATAATTGGTAAAACAATTTGATATTTTTATGTGAGTATCACAAGTCTTGTAGGCAGACAGCCACATTTATTATCAGTTATTTATTATTATGTACTTAAGTTAACAAATAACAATAAAGCTGGCATGTATTTTCAGGTATTTTTCTCTTTTTTTAAATAAAGACAGTAATTAAAGAAGTAAATTTAAAATGTATTCCCTTTTTAATTGACTTTTGTTGTTGTTGATTAATATTAATAGCAATAAGGTGGCAGGTGACAGATCTGATATTTTTTGTTGTATATTCACCAAAGGCGTGCTTTTTGCAGTAATACTAAGAAGTTAATTTGAGTGTTTATGCACACATCTGCATTACCATGAGCACTTTTCTAAAAGAACCCACTCAAATACATACTGTTTGTGATTATTGAAAAACAGCCACTCGTTATTCAGACAGCCCCCAGGTACCAAACTGAGTCAATATTTACTGCAGAAAGACTGGTCTTGTTACATTTCTTTACTAAAGTTTAGTATCAGCTTGATACCAAAAAAACTGAATAATAGCTGTAATCGCAGACGGACACAACATGCCAAGCAAGATTTTTAATAGCTTTGAGTAATTTGGACAGCTGCAGGGTTTTGGGATTACGATTATGATTTATTGAGGTGTCAGAGATGAAATTGGAAATTTACGCAACCAGCCAGTGTTGACTGACCGTCCACATCCCAGCACGACAGCAAGCGGAAGTGACAAGCTTGGACATCAGACATCTCCAACATCTGTGATATATTTTGACCACCCACTGCTCGATAACCATAATGACTTCCTGCAGTCTGGCAAGGATATTTACTAAAACAAAAACATTGTTCCTGTTTTATCAGCCCTTTGGTTGGATAATAAAACACAATGCCTGAGGTTGAGGTAGCCCTTTCACCGTTAAAAATTAAATTGTGGTGCAGATGGGATTCTAAAGTGTAGAGGTACGAGGAAGACAGGAAATGACTGCAGGGCTGTGTTTATTTCTCTGACTGACCTCGGACACAATTCACTGTAATCTGAGCTGATGCAAGTTTGGTCCCAGTGAGAGAAATGTCCTCTCTCCTGTCCTCTAAAGCAGGAAAATGGAACATTGGCCCTGTCAAGCCCACCCACATAAATGAGATCTGTCATCTAAAAATCATAATCCAAAGACTGAGCTGTCAAAAAACTAGCAAGCTGTCAACATAGGCAGCATTCTAAGGTTGTATACCTTATTTTGACCTATTTTTAAGGTACACTGAAGGAGAATGCCACAAGCTAAATATAAAAAAAAATCCAAACAAAACAAGATTGGATTAGAAATATATAATTCCTTCTTTGCTAAAAAAGTATTGATAAAAATAAGATATTTATTTTAAAATATGCAGTTTTACCCATGTATATCTGTATTTATAAATACTAGTGCTGTCAAACTATTAACTGAGACTAATTGCATCCAAT
>JAUCMR010000024.1:1475794-1499703 GCA_032357425.1 Enteromius argenteus
TATATATATATATATATATATATATATATATATATATATATATATATATGTAATGTAGTGCATATTTATTATGTATATACAAATATACACACATACAGTATATATTTTGAAAATATTTATTGTGTGTGTGTGTGTGTATAGTATATATATATATATGTATGTATATATATATATATATATATAAACAACATCTTTTTCATAAATATATACCTGTATTTGTTTATATTTATATATACATAATAAGCACACACAGTACACACATATACGTATTATGTAAATAAAAACGTTTATTTTGGATGTGATTAATCACGATTAATTGTTTGACAGCACTAATAATGTATTTCTTGTTGTAGAAATCTTTAAAATATCCACTGGTTTTGAAAAAATGGAACTAATAACTCGATTTTAATGCTTGTTTTCAGGTGTTAAAGCATTTTTAGTAGTTTGGTTAAAGCGGTTGACCCATACATGCATTTGTTTTATATTTTAAAAATGTTTTGACCTTGTAATTTCGCAATATGGAGAAAGATCTGTCACTACTTCCATTTTCCTGTGATTTTAACAGGCATGTATTCAGTGTAAACTATGAATATTTAAGCCCTCTTTTTGTTTTGACAGAGCTGAACAAGAACCGAAGGAAGCTCTTTGAGCCGCCCAACATCCGCTCTTCATTCCTGGAAGGGGGCGCCAGCGGTCGACTGCCACGCCAGTTCCACACAGACATTGCCAGTGTGAGCGGGCGCTGGTGAGCCCATGCCAACTCACCAATGGACAGCCTGAAACTGCACAAATTCCCAATCCCAACTCCAACCTGATACACAGTACTGGACCAAAACCCAGACCTTCTGAAACTGTGCCAAATAAACAAAAGTCTATGGATCAGAGGTTAAGGGTCAAAGAACTGTTGAATATTATATGCAGTATGGTACATTATGCAATATGGTACTCATGTTACAATGAAGGAAATGTAGTGAAGGATCATTGGAGCTCCTGCACTGTGCTTGTATATGGAGCAGGCAGATTTTATTTATATGCTCATCTTAGGCTTCGACATACTAATTCTTTGCACTTTAAAAAATGCTAAATATTTTGTCCATGGACAGATTCGCCCTGACTAGATGCGCCTGGATTTTATTTAAAGCACTTAAATGGATATCAAGCCAAAGTGTTCTGCACAAATTAAGGGAGGCTTATCTCATCCCACGGCTGAAATCACCAGTCTGTTGTTATTACTTATGGGTTTTATTCAGAGTAGACGGCATATTGCATTTGACAGAAATGAAAAGGAGTGTACGTCTATCCCTCACAGGCTTGTTTTAAATCAGGCCAAACTAAAACAGTCTTTCCCTGACTGAATTTTGCAGTACATTCTCTATCTGTTATTTCTATACCTATAAATAGTTTACGTCAAAAGGGAAAATTAAAAACTTAATTATTTTAGTGTATGACTTTAGTTCTTCTATGGAACTCAAAGGAAGATACTTCGAAGAATGTTTCAGTGGATTTTGTCCATACAGTGAAAGTCAACTGAGTTCATTAGTTGGTTCTAGATGTATTTTTGCCATTCGTTTTTTTCCCTGAGGGATTATATAAAAACCTTCTTTTACAGTGTTAACCATACAAATATGATGTTTATATATATATAATGTAGCTGTTATAGTACCACCTATAGTCCAAGCTCCATAAAGTTGGCATGCCTCTTTAGGATTATATGCTGCATGGGCTCACCTTATTTGGTAAAGTTCTGAGTTTTCGTTTAGAAAATATAGACTTTTAGGTATATTTGGCTACACCCATATTGTAATGACCCTGTTATAGTTAAATTCAGTGTAAAGTCCAACTTTACACTGAAGATTGAGGTCTTACATGTGCATATCGAGTTTTGTGTAAATATCTCATTTCGTTGAAAAGTTATAGCTGTTTTAGGAAAAGTGTCCCTCTTTTGAACGTTTTGGCATCCCTTTGTGATGGTGAGTCGAAAACTTTTTTGATAATTATTAATATTCACTTTCCAGAGAATTGTTGTGCTCTGGTTTGGTTCCAAATTAGGTTAAAAACCTAAAACTGGTTCTCAAAAGTAGGTTTTTGAAAAACTACAAAAGATCTGTATAATATACGACATTTAAGTCTTTAGAAGTTACTAGCTATTTTGTACTATTGATCGCTGGAGCGCCCACCTCAGGCAGAGCAGGGCAAGCCTTGATAATGTTGTAGACTTGCTGGGTCAGAATGGTGATCTTTGAAAATCATAACAATTACGAGGTTAAGAAATCACATGTTTCAGTGCTATGTCCTCGAACCCCTAGTAATGCGTACCGATGGCTTTAACAAAACATTGAACAACAGTTCTGTCTTTAAAGGTTTATAAGTTACCATTAAAAATCAGCTTTTAATTCTAAGCCAACTGGTTGCACTCTTTAGGGTCCAAAACAACATCAGACCCCTTTGACTTTCAATGTATCAACAAAACCAGTCATGCAGAATTCCAATTTTTGGATAACCTATCCGTTTAACTGTTAGTTTTAGAACTTAATGTCAGCCTGTCAGTAGTAGCTTTCTCAATAGCGCCTCAGTTTAGCCACTGACAGAAGTGCAAATTACACCAGCTCTCTTTCAACCACCTTCCTGAATGCCACAGACCACAAATCTTCACAGGCCTCACTCCCCAAACCCAGCTTTTTGTAAAGCCTTGGAATTCCTCTCAGACTCGATCACAGCTTAATCTTAAAGCTTTTCTCCTGCACGCGACCAAAGTCTGTTCTGCTTTCTTGGGCTCTAGTCTTCCAACGCCCTCTAAAGTGCTTTGTTTGCTTCTCTCTTCTCCATCTTCTCTCACCGTTCTTACATGATCCCGACACTCTCGTCGGATTCTTCAGATATTTCCAAAGCGAGTTTTTCAATTCTGACTATATCTAAAGCTGTGAATGTTGCCAGATGTACTCCGAAGGATTGAAACCACCAAGTGCCTTTTGTCTTGCACTGACAACTTTTCCAAAGTAATCAAAAACTATCGATCTCTCAAAGGTACAAATGTTTTACTAGGAAGTACCACTTACAATAATCTTGCAGTGCATTGCTTTTTCTTTACATGTACGGTATATATTTAGTATTTTCATTTAGCTCTTGAGTACGTTGAAATTGTACCTCACATGTTAGAGGTACTATTTAAGTTTGTATTGTGTGTATTGTCTTATTATGGGTGTTTCTAGACTTTTTAGCATTTTGCTTTGATAATTTACAGACAGTAGCAATCAACCAGTCAATTTGTGTAATGGTTTGTAATGTTTTTTTAATCAAATTGAGATGACAATAGCTCTCGATGTTGCCTAAAAATAGTAATAGTAATAATAAAATGCAACAGACTATGCAAAGAATCACTTTGCCATTTTAGGTTTAAATGTTTCCTTTTAAGTACATACTGTACACTTTTATTGTTTGTCTCTTGTTCTTGTTTTCAGTAAATTGCTTGATACTGTATATCTTAGATTAGTGCCTTTTATATGTATCAAATGCCACTTTAGCGAGAGACCAACTGTAATTCGTTTGTAGAATTGTTTTGTTCTCTCCCTAAGAGGGAAAAGTAAGGGACAAATGACATCTTAATATTCTGACATGGCCTTCACATGGCCAGCACATTTTTGAGTATTTTTGGCCAAAGTCAAGTTTGTAGCCTCTGGGTTATGAGGTTACATACATCATGTGCACAAATGTACAGAGCAGTAAAGTAAAAACGGGATATTCAAGCACATTAACCAGTATTGTTCTTCCAAACATACATTAGCTGGCCAGTTCCTTGGGAATGACTTTTTAAATATGTGAGCTTGGCACAGATTTTGTAATATACTCCATGTTCTATGATGATAGATTTGTATAATTGCCATAAATGTGGTATCGCTGAATGTTCTTTACAAGTTGAAGGTATTATGAAAGAATAAAGCATATGCAAACCTTTTTCATTTAATGTACTCTGCTACTGCTTTTTTTGTACAATGTCATTTAAAGAGATAATTCATCCAAAAATTTAGTCACCCCCAAATTGTTCCAAAACTGTTTCTTTCTTCTGTTCAGCATAAAATAAGATGGTAGCCCTGACTATAATACTATGGAAGTCAATGGCTACCGTCAACTGTTTGGTTACCAACATTCCTCAAAATATCTTCTTTTGTGCTCAACGGAAGAAAGAAACTCATACAGTTCTGGAAAGACATGAGGGTGAGTAAATGATGACAAAATGGTCATTTTTGGGGCCTGACGTGGTATTTAAAAATGCATACTTGTTATATAATGACTCATTTCCCTCATTAGTGACCTTAACATCTGTAAATGTCTGACTAAACTAGATGTAGTGACAGTGGAGGGGAAAGACTAACGTAAAATGTGTTTTAAGATGAACCGCACCCAGTAATAGCTTATGATTCTTTGACTGATTACAAAATGTCACAAATATGTGAAATCCTTTGCTTAAACACACAGACTTTTGGGAAATGGATGTTCTTTTATGTCACAAGCAGATCTGAATCTGTAAGGAACAAAGAAATGAAGTCTGCAAGCTGGGTGTAACTGTTTTGATATTTTGCTAGATTGTGTTTTTTCTGGATTATCTCTGAGCGTACTGTAAGTCAGGCCTGGACTGGAAATGGAACAGGACAGCTTGTGGCTGGAACAAGAGGGGAAAAAATTCATTTTCCTCTGGCAAGCTCACATTCCAGCTTTTGAATCTCGCCACATTGTCTGGATTGTGGATACAATGTGAAGAGAGTGTCCAAGGGTTATTGGGAGGATGAAATGTGTTTATTTCACCACAACAAAAGTAAATTGCATGAAAATGAACTCTGAATCATCTTTTCATAAACAGATGAAAGAAAGGAAGTTATTTATTAACTTAGATATGTGTGTACTCACTTAAGCTGGACCAAAAGAGCTTTATCCATTTTTTTCCAGTGCTGGATACTATGTTGTATCACAGTGAATATTCTTTTGAGAAGCTAAGAAGATTTCTGAACTCATCTATAAAATGGATGTCTTTTTTTGTCTGATCAGATTACCGATCCAGTATCAGCGTTTAGCTGATACCATTGCAGACTCTCTCAGATTTTGTCTTTGTAATAATATTCAGCAGAAATCAGCTGTTCCGATTTTCTGAAGTGAGAATTTTATGTTAATAATAATACAATGTGATTATTTATATAGTCATATCAACATCAAAGTTTATTATAGCCAATATATTGGTAATTAACAT
This sequence comes from Enteromius argenteus, assembly GCA_032357425.1. Taxonomy (NCBI): domain Eukaryota; kingdom Metazoa; phylum Chordata; class Actinopteri; order Cypriniformes; family Cyprinidae; genus Enteromius; species Enteromius argenteus. The sequence continues at coordinate 1,481,034 of JAUCMR010000024.1, forward strand.
AAATCTGTATGTAATAGCTACCGACATCAATTTATTATATAACAGCAAAGATTTCAAAAGCGTGTATAGAGGGGTTTTTAATAATATTAAATACATTTTTGATCAGATAATTTTATGACTGACTGAAAAATATTTGGTAAAAGTCACTATTCACCATTTCAAGACCATCTTATGCACAACCTTTTTAATTTGACCTTTTTCAGTTAATTTAATTTAATTGAACATTTATATTAATTCACATTATGTTTATTACCTATGCTCATTATAAACTAGGAGAGTTAGATCTCACGTTATTAAAAATAAATAAATTTCTTATTTTTACAGGATCAAATATGACCATCATAGATTCTCTATATATCTGTAAGTGTTAATGAGCTCCGAGTTTATGTCTTTATCAATGTAAATGCATTAGTTTGTTCTCCAACAGGGGGCGCTAAGGTATGAATTTAATCTTTGATCTTGACTTTAAAACACGAGTCCACCAATATTTAATTTTATTAATTATCTGCATCTGTCAATAAAATTTCCTTTTTGGGTTAGGGTTAGTGTCAGCTTTATATTTCATTTCTGTCATATGAAAGCACTTATTAAAAACAGCAGCTCACATCTGTGCATAATAGATCACCTCAGAGCAGCAATATATATGTTCACCATCTATTATATATGAATGAGATATACCTGGACCCCATCCATCACCTCACTTGCCTGTATCATCTTCTTGCACGCTGCTGTGTTTTGCATTCTCAATGTGCTCGTGTACCTTATTTACATTCAGGAGTCCTACTGCATCCCTTGCCAGCATAACAATCAGTTGTATATTAGATTTAAACATCAGTACAAAACTGGGCTGAAATATTTCACCTCGTCTGACACTGACCTTCATGCGTTGACATGAAGACAGGTCATATGAGGTGATCTGATCTATTTATGGGATGTACAATCACTGTGAAGTACGTCCCATTATGTAACGGACCCCAAACCGCCCATCGCAAATCCGGACAAAACAGAAAGGAGATTAAGAAAAATCAACACCAATAAGCTTTTTCTTTCGTTCTTTCTTTAACATTAAATCCTTGTCCTGATTTATTTCGCCACAAATAATGCAGACGTCAAATGTCAGTAGAATAATTAGGCACAAGCTATAATCAATTGTGTGCTACTCTAGTCATTACAGCCCTTGGCAATACAAACAAATCATTTAAAGCTTTGTGAAGGTAATTTTCTAAAAAGGAAATGAAAAATGTACCATCAAATACATGTCATTCAAGTGGATTCGTTATTTAGAAGAGCGGGGCAAGTTGTCACAGGGCTTTTGAGTCACTAATCCAGTCAAACAGTTGTTTTATATGTTGGTTTCAAACAGCTAGATTTTAAAAAATACTAAAAAACTTTTTTTGTACATTTTGTCTTGCAAATTACATTTCTACCATCATTGCTGTAATTGTGTACATTACATTTATTTGTGTGAATATGGATTGTAGTTTTATTCAGTTCATTAAATTGGCTATAAAATAGGTTGAAATAGATTTGTTGCTTTTGTCATAACACATGTAATAACTGAATATTTGATTCACATTGTCATTTGCCAAAAAAATAGCTATATTATATATATTATTATTATTGCAATTTATTTTATTTTTTGTTTTTGTACATTTTGAATGTTTGTATCTCCTGTTTTTTTTTTTTTTTTTTTTTTTTTTTTTTTTTTTGTTTTTTTTTTTTTGTTTAATGTCTATTAAATGTAATTTCTACTCAAATAGGCCAATTAGTAATACTGATCATATAAATTCTGAAGTGCAAAATATATGCTGGAAAACATAAATAATATGTCAAATTCATGCCAGCTTGAAAGAATCCCAAACTATAAGAAATGCTTGGCAATTCTGAGATGACGCACTCAAAGAGAACGCTGTATAGGACAGCATGTTGTGTTTTTGTTTGGAATTATAAATGACTGGGTCAGCTTAAGCGCTGTTGGATGCATTACACCCCATGATTAAAATATGAATCACAAACCCATGGCATATGTCAGTATGTTCTGAGAGTGTGGCCTTCATCACTGTAAGTGCATGTTTCAGCCCTCAGCCCATTTACTGCTGTGTAACTGTACAGCAGAAACGCATGTGTGTCCTCTGTCTGCAGCACAGATTACCATTACAGCTCTTCCTCATAATCACTCCCCTTCATCATATCAGCGTGCACACCTTACTTCAACCTCTCTGATCATGAATACGTTGTAATACATCCAGGCTGTTTTGATACTGTATCTGGCTCTGTCGCTCCATGTGGTTGTTTCTTTCTTCTGCATAATAAAGTCTTGCCATCTGCCATCTCCCCCTCACATTTGGCAGTAGATGAAGATACAGAATTGTGAATACACTACGAGATATTTAGCCTTACCATGTGACCAGAAGCAAAACATTTGAATATAGGATGAAAGAATGATTAGTGGCCTGCAGTCAGCCTAGCTGGAACTCTGTAAAGCCTGATATATAAAATGATAACATGAAATCTAATTTTTGAACAGGAACAATTTATTGAATGTAGGCATAATAATAATAATAATATTTCAGATTACAATATATCAGGTTTCATATATTATATATCAGGTTTTTATAGCTGATGTAACATGATATAGAGAGAACATTGATCTCACGCATAAGGATTATGAATACCCACCTGAATTTTATTCAGAGACCCAAACCGAGCAAATGTGCATTTTTGGCAGTTGCTGACATTTATGGCCAAAAAGTAAGATTAAATTATTACTGGATCTTTATAAAAGTATAACAGGCTTGCTTAAAATGCATAAATATTAGTTGCCATTTAACACTGTAAAAAAAAATTCTGTCAAATTTATGCTGTGGTTGCCAGAATTTTACCGTAAAAATATGGTATTTAGGTTTAATGGATTTAACTTAAATTTACATTTAAATACCTTAATTTCATTAACTGATACAATGTTAATATACCAACCTATTGAAGTATTGAATACACTGATAATCACACGATGCAGGTGGTGATGAGAAAGTCACACAATGAACTAAAGCTCAGTACAATCAACTTTTAAATACTAAACACCATCATGGTAACACACATGAAACTGAAATAATTCAGTAAACATTAATTTAACAACATTAGATGTAACATACAACCCTAAAATATCTAAAAAGAAACATAGTTAACGTCCGGCTCGGACCCTGCGTGCCCCCCGTGAAGGAAGGCACGAGAACGGGCGGAGAAGGGGTGGAGGAGGGATGCACAAAAGATGAGATGCGGGAAGGGAAGGAAATGGGTTTATTTATAGTGGGTAGGATGATTGGGCAGGTGAGATGAGGAGATTGATTAGGTAATGCGGTGCCAGCCACGTTTGATTCATACACGCTCCTCCCGAAACTAGTTTTTTGCACAACGTCACTTATTTAAATGGAAAAAAAAAACACATGTGAAATGTAGTGCAGGGAATTCTGGAAATTTCAATTTACAGTTATTCACTGTAAATTATACGGTTATATTCTTTTTCCGCCTACAAAAACTGTATACCCCTGTAAAATTGCATGTAATGTCACTGTATACAGTAGGGGAACTTGCTGTTAAACAATTGATGGATATTTACTGTAGCGTTTTTACAGTCTTTAACTATTAAAATCACAGTCATTTTTACAGAGTATATTTCAGTAATATTTGAATGCTTAGATTTTTATCAAATCTCTGCATTTTTTTTTAAAGTGGGACCAAAACAATTGCATCTGAAAAAACACTGCTGTACCAGGTGAGCTAATGAGCAAGTTTACCATGTCAGAAAAGCTATACGGAATTTGTTATGTGATATTAGTTCAAATAATATTAACATTAGTTCAGACTAATTGTGCGCTGTGGTCAAAGTTTTTTTCCCTTTTAAGAAGAAGCATTCTCACAACTTTGGACTACATGTTTGTCAGCTGGCTTGAGGTCATAACAAGAAAAATTGAAAATCTGTCTCGTAATCATAATTCAATAATAATTTGCTGCTACTGCTGTTCATTTCACATGGAAACTGTGGCAAATTGTATGTTTATGTACACTTTTTGAGTTTTGAAAAAAAAAAATGTAGGTATGGGCATATTTTTCCAATGGGCCTGTGCTGCAACATCAGCACTTCTAGAACATACAGTAGAAAGCTGTGTAGTGTGATGTAAAATATAACTTTTTCTGACTAATAAAAATGTATTTGTGAAAATAAAATGTAGGCCTTTTTTTTCCCTTGCAGCATTTAATTTTGAGAATGGACAAACTGAGGCAGAAGGTATATATGAAGTGATGCTTAGGGGGATGGGTTTGTAAGGTTTTCATAGGCTGCTGCATGGAGAATGCTGGGGGAGGAGGATCCTACCAGCAGATTATTAATGGTTAGCAGGGTGGGGGTACTGGATTATCTGCCCTCTCAGAGGTTGATGACAACTCTACTGTATCTCCTACCGCTTTACATCACCACACACTGCTCCTGCTTCAGCTGTCACTAGAAATGCAAGTTAAGATGAGCTTTCTTGTCTGTTTGATCTAAATGAATAGCATCTATAGTGTGACCATTTGACCATGTGACTTTGCTTCATCCCGACATGATATTGCACACTCCATTGAACTACTTAACCATGTGCATAATTTGTTTTATGCTTTATGGGCACAGTTAGACATTTTAACACTTAAAAGCATTCCTTAACCTCATGCTTTTAGGAATAAATGCTTGTATCTTTAATGTTGCCACCACAAGGTTAACAAAAGGGACAAACAGCAAGACAAAGATAATACTTTTCTTATACTATAGGTGCATGTATAATGATTTAGCTCTTTGTGTCAGAATGATTATTCTAATCATAATAATGCCAAGGATGACTGCAAGCAAAGATAATTATAATAGGGAATATAGCTGCAAGCAACGATTACCACGGTTCAAGCACATAAGCATTTAAGCAGATAAGGAAAAATACATTACATATTATTTAGCAAGCCTGTAACCACCTAAATCATTTAAAAAGCATTTTTGAAAAATCCAGGTTATTAACTATAGAAACATGTTTTTTGTATTTTTTTCACATTTATGACTGTTATAGTGCCAGCTGTGGTCTGATCTAGTCAAAACTTTGCATGCTTTGTTAGAATCCCTTTTACATATGCTCCCCAGGTATCGTGAAGTTTGGATTTTGAGTAAATTTGGACAGGTTCCTTCTCTAAATAACCCCATTATACATTTCCCAAAGTACATTTTAACAAGTTTTAATTATTTACCTAGAGAGTCCAGAGAACTGTACTGTAGTGTTTTTTTTCCAGATTGAGAGAAAAACCTAGGACTAGTTTGAAAAAGTTATTATTTTTTTTTTTTTACATTATCACTTAACAAATTATTTAATTGACAGCAGTTGTCCTTGTTTGGAATGAGGAGTTCTATCATATGATACAAATATTGTGTGAAAAACGTGCTATATACAATCATTTAAACCCTTCAAAAATGTGATAACGCCCCCCAGTCGCTGAATTCTTTCACATTTCTCACAGACCTTTGGGGCCCACTGAGTGGTTGTCTAATAGGTGCTCAAGTTTCATCGGCCAATGGCAGCCTTGTTTTTTAGGATATAGACACTGTGAGTAATACGGAGAAAGTGCAACACGAAATATGTCGCCTTCTAAATAAAAGAGCCAGTCACTGATTGGTAAAGTCACATGTTACTGTAGCATGCCATAAAACCTCAGTGTCCTCAGACATGCAGACTGACTGGTCCAATTTGAGCATATGAGAGACATCCACCAGTTTATCCTCTCCTCTACTAGATTCAAACTTATTTGGTTGACAAAGTGTACCAGAATATCCATGGGACAACAAGAAAGCAGACGGGCTGTAATCTTGTTACATAACAAAACATTTAATTCACTTTTCATTCAGCGTTAATCCGTTCTGTGCTCCCCATGTGCCCAGGAGCATAATAAAGACTTGTAGCTTTCCACTATGTTCATAAGATAACACTTTGGATAATACTTTCTGTATTAGATTCCAGCTTGAGATTATGTTACACATTACATGGCTTGGAGGATCAGGGGTGAGTAGATGATGACAGAATTTTCATTTTTTGGGTGAGCTATCCCTTTAATGTTTAACAGGATGTTCTGGGTGAACAAACTTAAGCTCTATTGACAGCATCTGTCAAATGTTGCCAATTACCGCAAAAACAATTCCCACATCTCTCAATTTGTCGAAACACATGCCTAATGCAGTAAGGCCTGTTCACCCCAATACGAATATTTTGTTTTAGTTAGAGAAGAAAGTGTGAGAAATATGAGAAATTCGACCAATTCGTATGTATTTCTACGAGGTGGCTAATTTGTACAAATTCGTACAACCTCACTCTTACAATTTTGTATGATTTTGACTATTACCTCACTTTTTTCTCTTTTTTTTTCTTTGAATTTTTACGATAAACTATTTTTCTTGTAATTTTGATTTTACAGCTTGCAATTATCCATTTACTGTTTCGCAATTCAGAATTTTTTATTCTGAATTCGAATTTTACAATTGTGTTTGTTTTCTACTTAGAATAGATTAAAAAATGTTTTCTTCTTCTCACTATTCTGATTTTACACGCATAATCATGCTGTTGTACTGACTGTCAGATCTTAGGTCCATCAGTGTCTTTAAAGTATGCAAAATAACAACTTAGCAGTATCTCATTAGTATTTAACAGTACTTACAACAGGTACAGTGGCGCTGTGATATAAAGTGTGCGACCATGTAAATATGAATACGGAGTGTAATTACAGTAGAACACGTCACTGCTCTTTGCCCTTGACTGTGCGCGTTGCAGGAGCGATCAGTTCTGATGGAGCGGCCGTGACGATGTGCTGACGTGGCTCTCATCAGCAGCACACTGTGGAAACCCGTGGGAGACAGAGAGAGCACGGAGTGAAGATCTGTCCTGCGGCACTGCAGTCACTATCACTACCGGAATATCGTTCATTTAGAGGCTCAATGATGGAGGTTCCACGCGTGGGACACAGTGTCAGCAGCCCCACTAGCCCGTGTGAGGACATGATAAAGAATCTCAGTCTGGACGCCATCCAGCTTTGTGAGAGAGAAGGTAAGAAGTCTTGCTTTGCTAAATTATCCATTTGTCCTAAGACAGGTGAACTGGAGTGGAGGAGCAAAGCCATTGCGTTTGAGGTTTTAAGACAGGGAAATATTTAAATGCATGCAAAATACAAAATGCAAATACATTCTGGGCGCATGCTTTTAAAGATCCTGATGCATACTATAGGTTGAGGTTGCTCAGCTATTCTCTCATTTAGCTGGAGCTGGTTTGGGTGTCATTGCTTTGGAGCTTTCACTTGGAAATGTCTTTTTAATGCACGCAACTCACGTGCTGAATAGCAGTTTCGTGCATGAAAGTGCTGGATATAGATTTGCGTGTGAGGTTGCTTAGTTCTTTTTCTTCAAAAAAACCACTGAATTTCAGCTTTCTATACAAGTAAGGGTTATTACAAATCATGCACCAGCATAAGACTCACGTGCAATGTGTCATAGTAAAATCGAGCGACGTTTTCATGAATTAATCACATAATTACATGTCGATGAAATGCTTTTAAGTCGCATGCATGCACACTTAGGTGCAATTTATTCTTTTCCGTTGGATCACAGAAAAAATGTATGCTCTCCGACCATTAATATTCCATGCACTTGAATGCTTGTTTCGATATGATGCTCGCGGAACGTTCAGCACCATGGACACGGTCATTGCGCGCGCACCATACTGAAACAATACCGGTTACAAATGCATGCATCTGAGGCGGCTATACGACCAGTGAGCAATTCACTCACTCACTCACATCGTAATGAAACAGCAGAATTTTTAGTCGAGCCACACTCTGAATATGCTGATTCATCTGGGTGGCACTGTATTGCCCGTAGTCTTAAGCGTCTTATACTGTGTATGTAGTAAATTCATGATTAATGGTTATGTACAGGATTTACATGGGTGTATCCCAGTGCGTGCGTTTCTGGGCATACTTAGTCAACGATTTTCCAGAGAAAGCTTGTTTGCCTGGTGCTGCTCTGGAACAGCCCTTGAGAAACATAATATTAAAAACACAAAGAGCTTCATATAAAAAAAAAAAACAAGAACCTTTTGCCTGCCAGTTTTTTTGGGTTTTTTTTCATTTGTATCATACTAGCAGAATATTTAGTACTTCCTAAGTGTTAGGCTAGATTGGTGGCCAATTAATTTGGCTAATTTCTAGACATTTTGATATTTTTTGCATAGAATATATTGTCAGTAACTATAACTGATAGATGTGTGTCAGTTTCACAGTCTAGTGACTTCCTTGCTTTTTTTTTTTATTTCAAATGCCCTTTAGTGAATTGTAAGTAAATGTAAATGTAAAATCAGATATTTTATGTACATATTTGCAATATTGCTCACCCTGCTTCTAGCAAACTGTATTAGCTGTGCCACTGAAAACCCCAATAAGTCAACCACTATTAATCAGTACTAATGTAATTATCGAGAGGTGAGGCAAATCAAAATATAAAGAGAAACAGCTGTGTGTCGATTTCTGTGAACTTGTTTATCATCAGTATGTCAGCACTAAAGCAAAGAACATGCTTTGTGTGTGCTGAACGAAATTTCCTTAGAGCTCTGTTTTGTATTCTATACCAGCACTGTGCAGAGGAACTCGAAGTCCCTTCAGCCATGCTGTCACAAGACAGAGAGAGAGACAAACAAAGAGAGAATGTTCTTATTAAAACGGTCCATGCAGTGTAGCATCGACGCTGTCACAGTCGTTGGAGTGATGTAAAGGGTGTAGACAGACAACTCTATTAATTTAGATTCTATTGTTTTAATGTTCTTATGGGCAGTGACAGATAAAGACAAGCTTTTCATAAATACTTTATGTTCATTCCTATTGCATTCTAACAAATCTGATATCATTACAGGCTTCTGTTTGATCTAGACATGTTAAACACATGAACAGAATCACAAAATCTGATTGGTTAATGGATCTCTGATAATAATTTGCACAGAGGTGGGCCAAAATGGAACATGATGAAGAAATTATGAATATGACTGAGTCACAATGGGTACGGTCTGTTCCGACCCATCTGTCCTCTGAGTTTTATACTTCTCAGTGTGCCACTTCGACAGTCCAACTCACCCCCCCTCTCCATTTGTGTTGGCATAATAATAGACAACTGTGCCAGAGTTCAGAATTGTTAACCAGTTTTATTAAGTTATGAACCTTTTCGAAAATGTTTCAATCATTTAATTGAAAAAGATTACTAAGGCTTACCAAGGATTCAAGGACTAACGATTTCCAAGGCTAGAAGTATCATGGTTATAACCACAATACACTGCCAACCACATAAGGAAACAATTCCCATTTGATTTATTTATTTATTTATTATAATTATTATTATTATTATTATTTTTTTTTTTTTGGCTGATTATGAAACTATTATGCACAACACTCTGCAAGACTTTATATATATATACATGGTTATAGCCTTGTGTATTATTTCAGCCTTATCACAGTATGTTTGGAATAACACTCATCATTTGAATATTTTTTTTTACTCAGTTTTAATATATTATATTTGTATATTAATAATAATAAAAGTAATAACCAATGACATTTCTCTTTCAGCATGTTTCATATATTATTCTTAATATAAATATGGATATAAATTAGGATTTAATGGTACAGGGTTGAATATCAGGAACAAATATTATAACAACAAGAAAAGTTAAAAGTTAGAGTTAAAATATGGCCAATTTGCTAATTATAATATATTCTGCATTGATTTTCATGCCTGTATTATGATTTCCATCATACAAATTACAATTATTTTTTTAGTTTGTGCTAATAAAAATAAAGACAGACATACTCTTTAAATCTTATTAAAAGCTACATTTAGATAGCATGCCTTTTTTGTCTATTTAACTCTTAAAATCTTATGTTAATAAATATATAAATCTGCAAATATTTATATATACATGTTTTATTAAAGAATATATTTTATTTTATTAAAGAATATATTTTCTAAATAAATGTGTATCTATCGAACAATCTAAATAAAGCCAATATCCTGTTAATTCAGTCAATGAGACACAAAGACAAGCTATTTCCAGAGAATGGGAATGGCTCAGGTGTTCATTTTAGTGTTGGAACCAGCTATTATATTCTAGTTAAAGCTTGGCTCTAATATGGTAAGTACTTCCTTTACTAAGATTCATGAGGAATGAGTCCATATTTCCATTATATAATCAATGTGCAAGATGCACTTAGAGCAAGCGTTTGCTTCTGAAACAAAGAATACTCTAAGGACAGGCTTCCATTTGTGAAAAGATAAAAAATGGACGAGCCGCCCCTGTGCTGCAGGACTCCTTGATAAGCGTGCATTAAAGGGGGCGTTTCTTCCCCCTCGGGGCAGGCCTCAGATGGGGAGCCCTTTGTGTGAGGGTCTACAGGAGCCTGACAGTGCTAACTCACTACCCCTGTCTGAATATACAGCTTTGGCCAGCTGTGTATGGGGGGACTGACTCCAAAACAGGGGCCACCATCTGCCAAGCCCGCCTGCTAGTGAAAGGAACGATTTAACTTGGCCATCAATTTGTTAATTGTGTCCACTGTGGACATATACAACAGCAAAACGACAACAAAACAGACGTGGATTGGATAAATAATGGAGTTGATTCATGATTAGTAGCCTATTCTCAGCCGAACATGCTTATAGAGACAGTAATGCCATTTAAATAAGTGAGAATAAGTGTTAGCTGAGAGTAAACTCTTAAATCGAAATATTTATATTTACTGTAATCTAAATATTTGTTTTCTATGTCATAAAATTACACAGTTAACTGAAGAGGTTTAGCAAACGGAATGGATGTTAAAAACTGTGCATTTTTTTTACGAGTGCAATATAAAAACAGAAATGGGATATTTTAAATATTCAATAGACTTATAATAGGGAATAGTTCACCCAAAAATTAAAATTCTGTCAAATGTGATCTACTTGCTGTTTTGTTCTAATGCCATACGATCTTTCTTTTTCATACCACAAAAATAAATAAATAAATATAAGATCTCTGTTTGCAAAGATTTTTCTGTTTATCTTTTGTTTGTCAGGATTTTGGCTAAATAATATGGATTCCAAATAATGTGAACGTGTCATATAGGATCATATATTTGCATAATTTCTGTTAAAGTTTAAAGTTCGTCAAAAGTCTGTTTCCTCCACTGAGTAAAAAAAAGTAATTGTGTCTTTTTATCTCACAATTCTGATCTGCAAGTCAGAATTGTTAGGTTTGAACAATTTTGAGAAATAGAGTCGCAATTCTAAAAAAAAAAGTGTCAAACATGCGAGATATAAAAAAAAAGTGACAACTGCAAGATTTAAACTAGTAATTCTGAGAAAAAAATATTATATATTATATTTATATATATTAATTATTTATTATTATATATTAATTATTAATTTATATAAATCATTAATTTATTTATATTTATATATATTAATTATTTATATATATTATATTTTTATATTATATTGTTATATATTTTTATTACATATATAAATAGATTCAATATATAAACATAACATGTTTCTCTTAAATATATGTTACGTTTCTGTCTGTTTTAGTTTCGTTTTCATGTCTCCTTGTTTTGGTTTCATTTTGAGTTCCAAGTGTTTATTTCCTTATTTGGTATTTCCTGTCGTTATTGTGATTATTAGTTAATTTGCCCCAGTTGTCTGTCACAGGTGTTTTGAGTTCTCTTTGTGTTTGGCTTTTGTATTTAAGTTCAGTGTTCCCATGATTCCCTGTCAGTCAATGATTGCTAAATGTAACTATTCTTTGTGTATGTTGTAAGAGCTTATCTCCACGTTTATGTTTATTAAGTCAGGAGAGCCGTCCCTTAACCCTGTTCACAAAATGCGACCAGAAGAGGCTTTGCAGTTCCCCACGGATCTCCGTCCGCCATTCTCAAGTTCTGTCCCCGAGTCACGGCCTGGAGAACCTTTCCCATTTCCCATGGATTCCAGTCCGCTGTTTCCCAGTCGTGCTCCAGTTTCAGCCAGGAGAGCCATTCCCATTTCCCGCAGATTCCAGTCCGTTGTCTCCCAACCCAGTTCTTGAATTATGGCAAGGAGAACCGTTTCAGTTCCCCGTGGATTCCAGTCCGCTGTTTCCCAGTCCTGCTCCAGAGTTTCGGCCAGGGGAGCCGTTCCAGTTCCCCGCGGATTCCAGTCCGCAGTTTCCCAGTCCTGATCCAGAGTTTCGGTCAGGAGTGCCGTTCCAGTCAACCTCTGAGTTTGCGCTGCAAGAGCGCCTCCCTGAGTTTGCGCTTCAAGAGTGCCACCCTGAGTTTGCGCCACAAGAGCGCCCTCCAGAGCGCCCTCCAGAGCCCGTGCGGCAAGAACGCCCTCCAGAGCTCACGCTGCAAGAGCGCCCTCCAGAGCCCGCGCTGCAGGATCCAGCCCTTCCTGAGTACCCACCAGACTGCCCTTTCCCTGGACAACCACACAAACCATGGCACGTGCAGAGAGTAAACCTCCCCAAGAAAATTTTTGGGGGAGGGAGTAGTATAGCCACGGTCGTGGAAAGGGTGGGTGGGATGCGGATTTGGGATTGAACTCCAGATCCGCCATGGCCCCCCGTGGCTCCAGACCCGCCATGGCCTCCCAAGACTCCAGATCCGCCATGGCCTCCCAAGGCTCCAGATCCGCCATGGCCTACTAAGACTCCTGATCCGCCCTGGAGGCAATCAGTGACTTTGCCCCTTCCGGCCTCCAGGGCAACCATCCTCCCTCCCCTGTTGTTTTTGTTTTTGTTGCTTCTGATGTTATTTGTGTTATTTGAGTTCTCCCTGTGTTTGGCTTTTGTATTCAAGTTCAGTGTTCCCAAGATTCCCTGTCGGTCAATAATTGTTAAATGTAACTATTCTTTGTGTATGTTGTAAGAGCTTATCTCCACGTTTATGTTTATTATTAAAAAGTCTTTATTTTGATTCCACATCTCCTGCGATCTCCCTCTCCCTGCACTGCACTGCACCGTAACAATATGCATGCATGTGTTTGTATTTATATATATATATATATACACACACTTTGAAATAATGTGCTAGCTAAGAGTTTCATCAAAGCTGACTAAAAGTGATCGAGGATGGATAATTTCGACGAACTTGATGAACCTGTGATATCTTCTTCAGGGCGTTAAAGGAAAATAAACTTTTTCATGTAACCTTGCAAAAGCAGCGCGTTACATTGGTGAGGGAAAAGCTCTGTGTATTGCGTGTAATCACATCCATACTATAATCACAACAACAACAACGTTTGTCAGGCATCTACATTGTCAACTGAGGAGATTACAAAAATATTTATTTAACTCCAAAACATGAAATATGGAGTCATCTGCTTTTGCCAAAAAATTACTGTTTGAAATATTTGTTTTTGCTATAAACTTTTAATATGTAAAAAAACAAAAAAAAACAAAACATATATATATATATATACTGCAGTTAGATTGATATTGCTTGGAATCTCTTGGATGAACCTCTGAGTGCAAAATGAGTTGGCAACATTTTTGTTCTGTTTCCAGGAAGACAAAGGCTTAAAGTCTATTAGTACAAAAAGCTAATCAACACTTAAAAAGTTTTCAAATGTTTTAATGATAAAGACCTCCAAACATATTCCTAAAATATAAAGATGGCTACAAACAAACATGTATTAGAAAAAAAAAGTTGTTTCCGCAGTTAAATAATTGGATTATTTTGTCATTGCATTAAACCAGAACAGAAGTACACCAAAAGTCAAAAAACTGCCATACTGATTTTTACACTTCTAATAAAAGCTCAACACTATGCCCTTAAGCTCTAACTTTGTATGTTTTTCCATCACCTCAAGCACAAACATCACACCAAAAGAAACACCATGCCAGGCTTGCTTTTCTCAGATCACATCTCTCTCGTTGGTGTTATATCGCTGGCATCACAGTTTCACACTATGTATGTGCATGTGTGTGCTTTTCACAACTTATCTGTTTGAAAACCAGAGTGTTGAGACAGTTACATGCCACATCGCTGCTCTATTAAGAGATGCAGTCATGTGATTATTCACTCTTGCTCTACATGCTCCTCAGACAACCTCATCGTTAAGATGAGGTTTGCATAATTCTTACCAATTTGTGTGTTGTTTGCATGTTTTGCTGAAATTCCCTTAACTCAGAACTGGTTTTGGTTCAGGAGCCAGATTTACATTAGACATCAAGTGGTGAACTGAGACAAAACCAAAATTGTTTATCATATAAAACAAACAAATCTACCTAACAATAACTAAAGTAACATGATTTAGACTGAAAAAAAAAAAAAGAAACAATTGTACAAATGTATAAACAACAAGAGAAGTGTGATTTATCAGACTAACACATGGAACAAACACTGGCCAAATATTGTATAAGTGTTCCTGTAGCTCAAACAATAGAGCACCAGCAATGCCAAGGTCATGGGTTTGATTTCCAGTAAATCCTCAAACTGATAAAAAATAACGCTTTCTTTGAGTGTTGTTTTAAATAAAAGCGTTTGCCAAATGCATGAATGCATCTTCAGTGTTTAAAAAATTTGCCATATTTATGATGACGGATTGGATTAATGAAGATTGATTTGGGACAAAATAAGGCAGAGTTTGACTAGTCAACAACAAAAGATGATGGACATGTTTTATTCTTACACAGATGTCAAATACATGTTTGTGTTTAAATTCTAACAATACATAAATCCTGATTACATGGCTATGTATTTTATAGTGTATTGCATTCATTTTCCTTACTGTCTGCGGTCCGATTTCTTTCACATGATGTCTCGAAACAGTCTAGCACCTTATATTGAAAATATGTCTCTGATATGGGTGACCATACATGCCATTTTTGGATGCGTCCTGGCAAGGGTTGCTATATTGCCTAAAATATCTAGGTTTTGGCTTTGTTTGCTTGTGGAGATCCTGGCCAGGATGCATCTGAGAAAAATTACATGTACACATCAACCTGTGATACACTCTCAGAAATAAAGGTACAAAAGCTGTCACTGGGGCACCTTTTCAAAAGGGACATGTTGAGTACCTTAAAGGTGCATATTAGTACCTAAAGTGTACATATTTGAACCTAATAGGTAGAAATGTGTACTTTTTTGAAAAGGTACTGCCCCAGTGACAGCTTTTGTACATTTATTTCTAAGAGTGTATATTGGAACTCATGAATAAAATGGGCATATCATTGAAAGAGCCAGAACTAATTATACAACATATGGTTCTTTCATGACTTTTTGAAGCTGTAAATCAACTAGTAAATCCTTAAAAAATGTAGTTTTGTGTATCACAGAGGAAAGGAAATCAAAAATGTTTTGAGTGACATGAGGGTAAATAATGACAGAATTTTCATTTTTGGGTCAACTGTGCATTTAACTGTCGGTGTAGTACTGTCATAAAGATAGTTGGTTTAGTGAATTGCAAGGATTACAACGAATACCCCATGGGGTTTAGACTGTTTAATATGATTATGTTATTATTTAAAAAAAAAAATACATGGGGGTTAGTGAAATAAATTAGGTCAGGAAATATACAGCTTGTATAGTTGACAAAAGAAAAACAGTTTGTTACTTCATATTTAAATACAAAGTCAAATGATAAAACACATATTGCTTTTTATAGCTTGATTAGTAATTAAAACAAAAAACAAAAAAATAGTTAAGCACAGTGCTATTACTCTGCAGAAAGAGACACCAGGTTTAACCTTGAACAAAGATACATTTAGGCACCATTCAGAAAGGTTTTATGTTACCCAATGCTAACCAAATGTCTGACCAACAGGGATCAAAATAAACCTGTGAAGATGATGTTCGTATGGAGGAGACCTGTGTCAGTGCTTGTGTGACATTGATCAAGGGGAGAATATCTCATTTCATGACTCACCCATTTTTCCTACTACATCAGCATTTTACAGCATGTATGCAGTAAGCTTGCTCATAAAAACACTTTTCTGCATTTTTCTCATACCATGCAAAAACATAAGTAGAGAAAGGATCATTGAGTTAATATCTTAAAAAAAAGATTGAGGATTTAAAACCACTGCCATTAGACATGTGGAAACTTTTTTAAAGGTAATTGTGACATTTGTCTCACATTTATCTCAATTCTAAGTTTATATCTTACATTTATCCCAATTACGTATTTATAATTTGCAACTGTGAGATGCAAACCTGCAATAGTAAAAAAAAAAATGTCAGAATTGTGGGAGAAAAACTTGCAATTTTCTTTTTTTATTTTTAAAAAAGTAGTTGAAAATAAGCTTTCAGACGTGTTCTAACTAGACTGTAAAAAAAAAAGTATTGTGTGTGCTTGTAAATTATCTCTCTGCCATTTAGTCTTTAACATTTCGCTCACAACAGGTCTTTCGGCAGAGTTTAGAGAGCTTTGGTTTAGACAGGTTGTGTTCTAAGGTTCTGAAGTGATGTCAGGTTGATGAGACGGGCCTGCTGTGAGGACCATATGCTCCTGCAGTGCTATCACTGCCATGATCTCTTCCTGTATGCTCTCTGGGCCTCATAGTGGAGCGGCACAGTAGATCAAGCCGGGGCTGCTTTAACAGCAAATGTCTCAGTGTTTGCGAAAAACCTGTTTCTGTCAAGTCCACTTTAGGTTTATTGTTCAAAATTCCCTTAAACTAATATACATTTTAACTGTACATATGGTTGAATACTAATATTGTCTCAGTTATGTATGTAACCCTCGTTCCCTGAAGAAGGGAACGGAGACGTCACGTCGGATATGACTGACGAATTGGGATCTCGCCTCGAGAGATCAATCCACTTTGAGTGTATTAAAACAAGCCAATGAACATTGGCATGCGCTGTTTGCATCCAGCTGCAGCTGATCACAGTGTGAGTATGAATGAGCAGCTGGTGCAGCACATATTCAGGTTTTCGCTGAGGAGCCGAGCCGGAGACTTGGCTGCTCAGTGGTGCAACAGCACCAACAAAAACGCCATGGACGCTGCACCTTCCAGTGTCCTGTGGGAGCCCCCCAAGTAGAGACCTGCACTCCCTGCACTCATTTCTAACTGTATTTCTATGTTCTGAAAAACTCCTCGTTCGTGTCCATGTTCATCATTCCATTTAATTAAACTCAAATAAAACGAAACATATTTGTTTATTTTCCATTTCTTTTTTATTTATATTCAAAAGGGAAGCAAGTGAAAGAAATAATAGAGTAGTGGGAAGAAGCGGTGAAAATAAAACTACTTATATGTTTACCTGCAGGCTTTTGCGGGCGGGAGCGGGACAAAATTTGAATACTGCGGGCGGGAGCGGGAGAAAATAATACATATATTTGCGGGAGCGGGCGGGAGCGGGACATAATCTTGCGGGAGCGGGAAAAGTCCGTCCCGTGCAGGTCTCTACTCCCAAGCGTCCTCTGTCTGGCGTAGGCTGTAGCTCACCACAAGAGGCCACCAAAAAGCTTATTTGAAGTCCATCAAAGAGACGCAGTCTCAGTAATATTCAAATATTATTCTAAATAGTTCTGGAAATTCCAAACAGTTGTTCTCCACTATAAATCATCTGCTTACACCTCAAAGTGCCCCACTCATAAGAGCTACGGAAGAGCAATGTAATGACTTTATGAACTTTTTCAGGAAAAAGATCGCTAATATTCACTCTTCTCTCTCTGGCTCCTCCTCATTTGTGCCTACTGCTGACCTGCAGTTTGGTACACCGACGTTGCTCTGCTCCTTACCAGAAGTTACTCATTTTGAGGTTGAGGATACTATCAAACTGATGAGATCAATATCTTGCGCGCTAGACCCTTTCCCCTACAACTTTGGTGAAAGCGAATGTTTCTGCTATCAGTCCCCTTATCACCAGGATAATAAACCAATCCCTACAATCTGGCAATGTGGAATCGGCCAAGGAGGGGCTGTCACGAGGAGCATGAGTTCTGGGAACCAGGTCCGGATGGGCCAATAGGGCGCCACTAACAGGACCTGCTCCTCGTCCTCCCTGACCTTGCACAGTAACTGGGCTAGAAGGCTCACTGGGGGGGAACGCATACTTGTGCATGCCCTGCGGCCAGCTGTGTGCCAGTTCGTCCATGCCGAGAGTTCCTTCGGTCAGGGAGTAAAACAACTGGCAATGAGAGGTCTCTGGAGAGGCAAACAGGTCTACCTGAGCGGCTCCAAAATGCTCCCAAATGAACTGAACCGTCTGGGGATGGAGTCTCCATACTCTGGGAAGTGCAGCTCGCGACAGATCATCGGCTGCCTGGTTGCACAAGCCTGGAATGTGAATGGCCCGAAGCGACCTCAGACGCTTCCGACTCCAGAGGAGGAGGTGACGGGCTAGTTGTGACATGCGACAGGAGCGCAGATCACCTTGTTGGTTGATGTACGCAAGAGTCGCCGTGTTGTCTGTATGGACCAGTACGTGCTTGCCCCAAAGATGGCCTTTGAGATGGCCCAGGGCAAGCCGTACCACCAGTAACTCTAGGCAGTTGATGTGCCACTGCAGATGAAGTCCCGTCTAAACCCTAGTGTTAATTTCGTCACCTATTTTTAATTTAGTCTTAGTCTTAGTCTTGTGCCAAATGTCCTTGTTAGTTTTAGTC
>JAUCMR010000024.1:1506746-1525995 GCA_032357425.1 Enteromius argenteus
TTTTACTTGAGTAAATATTTCTATAAGTACTTTTACTTTTACTTGAGTACAATTTTTGGGTACTCTACCCACCTCTGTTTATGCCTAGTAGAAGACATACGCTAATGTTGTGATACTCTCTAAAATGGCGGAAGACATAAGTCAGGGGAGAAGAATAGTAGAATCTCCTAGCAACGCAAAAGTTGATCCACTGATGTCACATGGACTGTTTTACTGGTGTTTTCACTACATGTCTGGACCTGGGATCATTTCAGTTGTATTGCTGTCTATGGAGGGTCAGATGGCTCTCTGATTTAATAAAAAAAAATCTTAATTTGTGTTCCGAAGATGAACGAAGGTCTTAAGGGTTTGAAATGACACAAAGTTAAGTAATTAATGACAGAATTTAAATTTTTGAATGAACTAACCCTTTAGTTCAATTTTGGATATTATTTTGAGTTAAGAGTTTTAAATCAATGTGAACGACTTCTGTTAGCTGTGTGGGTTTGTGCTACTCTACATTTAACATCTCACAGCTATTA
Organism: Enteromius argenteus; assembly: GCA_032357425.1. NCBI lineage: Eukaryota > Metazoa > Chordata > Actinopteri > Cypriniformes > Cyprinidae > Enteromius > Enteromius argenteus. The sequence goes on from JAUCMR010000024.1 coordinate 1,507,268, forward strand.
CATAAAACTGCACCAACTGATAACAGTAATCCCACTAAACAAGTATAGACTTCCTTATTCTCTTGTCTCTCAGATCCTCTGGTTGTGAAATAGCAACATCTGTGATATAGAACTACCACGTAACAAGTTCTTTATTTTATAGTTGAAAGTAACAAAGAGTTCCAGAAGTAATTCTCAGCTGAGATAATAGCGTAGAAGCGACACAGTACTGGGTGACAGAGCGATCCTCCCTAACGTAGGCGAGCTCTTGTTATCCCCAGTCTTTGTTCTGAGAACTCCTAGTGCAAGCAAGAGATAAAACAAGAAATGATTCAGCGCTGGGAGCTACAGTAAGGGGCTGCCTATGAATCATTCATTCAGCCTCTCTCTGGTGGTTGAGAGGAGCTCGCTCATCTATAACACTTCTTCTGAAGAGACACGGGAGGACGTCTCCCTTATGGTGCTTCACCTGCTCTGACTCCACTGCCTTCATCTCTCTTTCTCCGGTGTGTGTTTACACACTAGTTTTAGCTGACTGGGCAGGTAATGTGTCTGCGTAGGCAATCCCGCAGGCTTTCTCTGGCTTTTTCTTGCTCTCTTTCTTTTAGGTTCATTCATTCGTGTCTCCCTGTAGAGCTGGAGTGAATGGACAGGCCACCCTGGCGCCAGGACTGAGAGAGTTTGGGTTTTGTGTTTGAAGAGCTAAGTCTCCTTCGGCCAAATGTCTAGTAGCCTATAGCAGACACATTTTTAGGGAAAGTTGTAGGTCTTATTTGGAACATATAGTCAGTGAAAGAATGCGCTGAACCTTTGCAAAATGGCAATGGTCAAATTTTGGAGGTTGATCTTTATTTTCAAGGATATTATTTGCAACTCTCTTGCTGAAATGTATTTTTCAGTTTTTGTGGCTAGTTTGGGAGCAGCTGTTGGTTTGTAATTATGGACAAACTTATATTTCACATTAAAATATCCTACATTTCTTGTCAGATTCAGTAGAAAACTTCAGAGGTAAAATAACTGGATAAAGGCAAGAATTCAGATCTTTTGTATATCTGATTTTTGAAACAGGTGATTGTAATACCTTTAAAGTTGATTTAATAAAGTCATTTAATGTTTATGAAGCAAATCTTTTTTCTTTGGACACCGGAAACATGATGCCTCCAATGATGCCAAAGTACACAATAATATGGTATCTAAAAGAATGTGAAATGATTTTTCTTAAAGTATGGTGATATTTTGTCAGGTCAACTTCTGTGTGTTTTAGACTGGTACCGAGATTATTTATAGTTTTTTTTAACAGCATAGAAATCAGATCAAAAAATAGCAGCATGTGAGAATAACACTACACTCTGGGTGATAATTGTGTTTATATAGATATTTATTATATAATTGCAGTTTTACCTTAAATATCTTTAGTACTGGTAAAGTATGTTTTAGCTAAATACTGCATATAATGCATTAGATGCTAAATTAAACATGAAATATAATAAATTAGACATTAAATGTTACCTTATTTAGCCATGACATGAGCCATTACTTATTAATAAGTAATGAATATTACTTATTAATATTTTGTCTTATTAAGCTGCTGGTTCAACATTTTACTTTTTGAACCAAAGTAAAATGCTTGTTGTTATCTTGCAGCATTTGGGGAAATAATAAAATACAAAAAAATAAAATAATAATATTAGAATTAATATCTAAATATTTATATTATATTGCAATATATATAATATTGTATAGTCACTTTGCTTTTTAATATGCAGGAGTTCACCTCATTGTTAGTTGTATTTTTCCCATCTCTGAAGTCTGAACTGAAGAGGCTATGACTGTGGTGTTGTTATGCGGTGTGCTAGTTTTCATTTAGAGCTGCAAGCTGTTTTGCTGGTTCAACCTTCAACAGGTCTCAAGGTTGTGTTGTCTTCTGATTTATTTCAGAGCTGAAAGGGAAATGCTCTGAGGTGGGTCTGATTGTGCAGTGTGTTGATTACATGATGATGATTGCAATTTGTAGTACAATTTGTAGTGCAATATGCAATTTGTAGCCTGGAAGTCCACTAAAATTAAAAAGCACAAATCAACCAGATTGCAAACCTAGTGGAGCTGTGGATGATTAAACTAAACCATAAAACAAACAAAAACTAAACAATTACTGATTAGTGAGGTAAAGTGTCAAAGACACCAATCAGAATCTTTATTTGGCCAATGTAAGCCAATGTAGAGATTTTGAACTGGGCTCCTTTGAATTTACCACCTAGCAACCACCTAAGTCATACCAACTACCTAAGCATTGTGGTGGCAAATATTAAACAACAATAACCACAAAATCTCTTTGCTCATTGGGATCTAGTTGAACGTTACTCTGCACCTACTTCCATTGCCCTTCTATCAGCACTCATCATGGACTAAATGACCCAGATTTCTAAAAGTGCTTCCCTGCTTTGCCCTGTGGCACATCTTGCAAGTCACTCTTGATAGTGATTGCTAGCAGTACTTTGTGTTGAAATTCAGTATTGACCTGGATAAAGGTCAGACAAGGAATGCCCTCATCAAAACATTAGCTGTACATTAAACTCTAATCAATCATTAATTTCAAGTGGCCTTTGAAATACACTGATAACCACCAAATGCAGGTGGTGATGAGAAAGTCACATAATGAACCAAAGCCCATCACAAGAAGCTTTTAAATATGAACTTAAATAGAAGGTGCTCAGTGTCATTCACACAAACACTAATCACCATAATGGTAAATATGCAATAAACATTCATTTAACAACAATTTAACAAGAATATAATGTGTCAGAATAATATCAAACTGGTGACTTCCTACTTGCTATTTCTAGCCCGAGGAATGTGTCGGTGGAAAATGAGAATGCATTTGATTGTATAAAAATTTGGACACACCCCTGAGTGCATGATGAGTCATCAATGTTTGTATTTGTTTAATCAGAAGAGAAAGACTATATATTTTATTGTATGAATGTACTTTTCTCTATGTGTCTTTCAGGAAATAAGTCGCTGGACAGCGGCATTGCCGAGATGGAGGAACTTCCTGTTCCCCAGAACATCAAAATCAGCAACATCACATGTGACTCCTTTAAGATCTGCTGGGATATGGACTCCAGGTCCAAGGAACGCATCACACACTACTTCATCGACCTCAACAAGAAAGAAAACAAGAATGCCAACAAGTTCAAACACAAGGTGTGTGCACACTGTAGCTCTACATTCAATCATTCTTACACTAACCTGATCTTCAGAAACGTTCTTAGGTTCATGTGTTTGTTGAGAAAGAACTGCAAGAATGTGACTGTTTAATCTCATTTATTATCTGTCTCCTGTAGGACGTCCCCACTAAACTGGTAGCGAAAGCTGTTCCTTTGCCCATGACAGTGCGAGGACACTGGTTCCTGAGTCCACGCACTGAATACACTGTGGCCGTTCAGACCGCGTCCAAACAGGGTGATGGAGACTACGCTGTGTCGGAATGGAGCGAGATCATTGAATTCTGTACAGCCGGTGAGATGCACTTTCATGCTTTAAATATTTAAACACAGGGTTTCCCAAATGGGAAAAAGTTAATAATAAAAAATAGCTAATGTAAAATTAAAGTAAGTAAATGGGACAGCACAATACTTAAGTGCAAATCAAATGTTGCAATTTAATGAGATTATATGTGACCCTGGATTGTTGATGTGACCTCCATGAACCTATGTAGGCCATAATTGACTCATATTGACTTTCTCCAATGCTTTTAATCATATGGTTTGTTTGTATCCACAGATTATTCCACTGTTCATCTTACACAGTTAATGGAGAAAGCCGAGGTCATTGCTGGCAGAATGCTGCGCTTCTCAGTCTTTTATCGAAACCAAAACAAAGAGTACTTTGACAATGCAAGGTATGTCTAACTAAATCTATACTAAATTTTTAAATGTACAGGCAGCTTTATTTCCAATCCTCTATGACACCTTTCTTCTGTGGGTAAGATTCTGAAGCACTTCCTTGCCGTTCTTTTCCAATCAATAAATGTGTGTTTGCATCATTGGTATCAGACCAAATCCCTTTCACTTGCAAACACAAATACTTTTTGTCACTCAGATTTAGTACATGAGGGCATGTACTGTAAGTTATGACAATTTTCATTTCATATGAATATTCATTATCTTTCTATTAGGAAATCCCCAAATCCAGAATGTTGTTTTTTATTAAAATGTTCTCTCTATTGCAAATTATCTTTCCAATTTTGAGTTTACTTTTATGTACCCGAGTGATTTAAATGTCTTCTCTATTCAGCTAATACGCTCCTTTATAGTATAACTTGATGAAAACAGCCATTACATCAGTCTTAATAGCAGAAAAGACCATTTGTGCTGTTGAATTTAATGCTTCTAAGGCAATATAATAAATCTATAATAAGTTTTTCTGAGTATAAAGTGAATATGATTTTAGATGTAAGAAGCAAATTAAATTCATCTAAAAATGGGGGAGCATTCATTTCCCTTCAGAAATCATTATATTTTTTAATACGAATCTAGTTTATGTATGTAAATGTACCACTTCATCTTACTTCAGTGAGTTTTACAGTATTCATTGTCTTGCTTTATTCAAAAGTAATTAAATTCGGTTTCACATCAGTGAGTGAAAGTCTATTGTTGTTGTACTTGCCCCATATAAAACTCAAAGATTAATTCTACGCAGACTTGATTAGATATCTGGATTATAAGTCATGCGTTTCAACATGTTTATATCATTTCAGTTTTGTTTACCACATTAACAATAAAGCACAGTTCTAATGCTGAGGTGATAGTATGAAGGAAATAGGATCCTGGTCAGACTGAGAATGAATTAGAAGAAATAAATAAATAAAATAAAATAAAATAAAATAAGATAATTGTGCTTGTATAAATGAGTCAGAATTCTGTTATTAACAGTTCTGTTTGCAAAATTATTGCAATATATAAATTCTGAACTGTGACAAAGTCAGTATTGTCATAAAAATTCAATATTAAATTGAGTCTAAATTGGGAGATATAACTTCGTAATTCTGAGAAACAAAGTCATATTTGTAAGAAAAATGGTGAGATATAATGGCTGCGTCTGAAAGCTTTAAAATGCTGTCTTCAAAGGTAGCATTTCAAGGCAGGAAGGCATTAAGGCACATCCGAATTCTGCTTCTCTTCCTGTCTCCAGAAGCACCTTCTTCTGACTGAATTTTGAAGGTAGCATACAGTGTAGATGTATCTTTCGCTGCCTTTGATATCCCACAATCCTGTGCGTTCCATTCCGTGACGGTTGAGCTAAAAAATAAAGATAGTGTCTATAAGTTGCATTTGGTGGTCAGTTTGTGTATAAATGTATATTTCTGACTAACTTTTTGCACTTTTGATATTATTTCTAGTGAGAAATCAGTATTATAGTAATTGCATATTCATTGTTATCACCAAAACTCATTCTATTTTCGTGTAGAAGATTGACTGCCTGCAAAATCATTGCCTCATAAGGTAGTGAAGGTAGCGAAGCAGCAAGTCAGCTGTCTAGGCTTTCGACCAAAGCCAATGTCAGAACTGAGATAAAAAGTCACAATTACCTTTTTATATTCTTATTCTAAAGTAAATGGGTTTCCATAATTTGTAAAAAAGATCTTTCACCCAAACAAATTAAAATGTTGCCTTACCCTATCTTTATGGACCTATTTGACACTGTTTTTCAGAGAAAAACTTAAGGAGACACTTAGAAGAATGTTCACACTGCTCTTTTCCATTTAATAAAAGTGTATGGAAACTGCTGTCAAGGTCCAAATAGGAAAAAACTCAACCTGGTCTCATAAAAATATGTACCTCTGTGCACTTTTTCTGTAACACCATTTTTACGTGCCTTACTGCACATATCGCCGCCGTTTCACTCTTGTCAGAGTTTTACTGCCTCTAGTGTTAATTTCTTTTGAAAACTGCCGTGATATGTACTTGGTACGTATTTCGTATCTCGCTAAAAAGTGCACCAAGGTATGTTTACATCATGAGACCAGGTAGAAAAACTGCATCATAACAATACTATTAAAGTGGCCCTTGAGAATCATGTTCTTTTTTAACCCCTTTGATAGCTTTTCCAAATTTTCCAAATTAACTGTACTGTGTTCTCCAGCTACTACAGGCTGTACTAATTTACCCCCTTGTCGTTCCAAACTCATGAAGGTTTTGTTTGTCCTCAGACGTTGGCAGATGGACTATTCTGACAATGTCTTTCATACTTTTCTGGTCCTTGACTGTTATTTACTCAAAAGCCTCTCTGTTTTCATCCACAATATCATAAATTGTATCATAAATTGTGAGGACGAACAAAGCTTTTATGGGTTTGAAACGACATGTGGGTAAGTGATTAATGACAAAAAATTCATTTTGGAGTGGAGTAGTAAGTTTAGTCACTATCAGTGAAGTTAAGCCAGGAGAAAATGTTTTGCGTTAAATCTTACGCAAAACGTCACCTCCATTAAGTCATTGGTCATTTACAGTAAAATTTCTTGTTGCAGGGAAGTCCAAAACAACAAGATGTTGCTGTCAGTGAAGGATAACAGTGGTAGCCATGGTTCGCCCATCAGCGGGAAGCTCGAGGGCATCTTCTTCAGCTGCAACACCGAGTTCAACACAGGCAAACCCCCACAGGACTCGCCATACGGCCGCTACCGCTTCCAGTTGCCAGCCGAGGAGCTCTTCAGTCCCAAGACAAACCTGTATTTTGCCGACTTCTACTGCATGTACACGGCCTATCACTACGTCATTCTAGTGATCGCACCGAAGGGCTCATCTGGAGACGAGTTCTGCAAGCAGCGTCTACCAGCACTGGATCTCGCCAACAACCGCTTTTTGACGTGCTCAGAGGATGAAGATGGCCAGCTGGTGTTCCACCACGCACAGGACCTTATCCTGGAGGTCATCTACACCGACCCTGTGGATCTGAGCCTGGGCACGGTAGCTGAGATCAGTGGCCACCAGCTCATGAGCTCGTCCACAGTCAATGCCAAGAAGGATCCCAGCTGCAAGACCTGCAACATCAGTGTGGGACGCTAACCTACAAAACTGAACCCTCTTGCTGCCTTGAACAGCACAGAAAATCGCCTTCTCCTTTTGCCGTCCTCCTTACCCATTATCAAAGTTATCCATAATTCCTTCTGGTGTCTGTAAGGATCCTCCGCAGCATGTGTCTCACTGCTTTTGACAAAACGCTCTTTTTCCTTTACTAGCTTATGGAGCTCGACCTGGGGGTTGGGTTAGATATGTCGTGCTCCTATTTTTGTGTTGGGATGTTGACCTGTCAATCAAACTGCTTCTTTAATCCTATTGGCTGTCAGACCTTGCTGTTAGAACGCAGAATTGTAACCAAAGTTTACACAAATTTAACACTAAATGCTCAGTGAGTCACTCAAATTGGTCAACCATTCTTACGAGGCATTATGAATGTGAGGATATCCAGCTAGATATCTCAAAAAACGCGATTGGCCGTACCTGTAGCATGATTGCAAACATTTTTGGAAACATTGACATTAGCACTTCCATAACTGTTCTTCAGCAGTGTTTCATGTTATCTTATATTCCAACCCATCCAGTATACTGTGATTTAACATATAATAAATGTGATGCGACGTGTAGATAGAAAAATATTTATTTTTTAACTGGTGAATAGAAAATGGACAGAATCAGAAGTGCACAATACACGACTTTAGTGATGGAAAAGAAAAGGTTCACGATAAAGCAAATATATATAGATAAGTATATATATATATATATTTACTGTATAAACCAATGTAGAGTTACGTGCACTATAGCTAACATTCAAAAGCTACATTAGTCATTGTGGATGTGTACAGCAAATCAATTCTGGGACGATGATAACATGACAGAATAACCACACCTGATTGTAGCACAATTCAACAGTTTACACTGGTTGGCATGCAAAGACACTACACAAAGATTGTAATAGTTCATTGCAGTAGAGCCGTTGGAAAGGAAAGATATTGATTGTTTCGTATCCAGAGAGTAGCTACTTGAGCAGAATTGCACTTAAAGCGCATATCCGCTTCTCACAAACATATCTCCTGCTTTGGGCTTCAGTATTGTTTTTAGTGTACGATGTGATTGGACAGTGTTCATTTTAGCCAATATATCATTTGTTCTTCATGTATAGGAGGAATACTGTGCTCTGTGATGGCCACGTACCATACTTTAACACGTTTTTGAGAAAAATAAATATTAAAAAATACAGTCCTTAGCTCTTCTGGGAGAATCTTTTCAATTCTGGAGAGTATGTCTCATTTTGTGCTCCCTTTTTAATGCAAGAGACAAATGTGAGAAAAAAACAATTACGTTTTGTTAGTTCATACAATGCATACAATTATGGTTTGTTGCTGCTGTATTTTTATGCTAGGGAACTCATTGCAATTTGCATAAACCCTTATTTTAAGTGCTCAGAGTTGTTTTCTATTTAGAGCCTTGCATTATTTGACAGGCTAGACATCGGGTCTAGCCCCAGAGAATCATGGATCCTCATTAGTGTGCATAATGTCACCATGTTCCTAATTAGAATCATAAACTAGCCTCCAACAAGAGCAAGAAAACATGAAAATTGCATATGATTCGACTTTGGTTAAAAAAATCCTCTCCAAAAATAAAGTGCCATATTCCATAAACATAGATGAATACTCTATATATCCTTTTGCCCTTTGAAATCTGAATGAGGTTTGTATTGATCCGTCTCGCTCTGTACACAGCACAGAGATCGCACAAGTTTGCGAATATGTGATAGTAGCCACTGAAAGGCCTTGATCGGTTCGGCCCAACCCATTGAGTCTAGGACTTCCAATGTGGTCAAAAATGATATTAAAGTGCATTTTAGCATCATTATGGCACAATTATGTCAAATGTAAAAACTCCATTTGGTCCAAACATTGGGTTCAACACTGAAAGGCAGAAAGAATCTCTTTAACTCAGACAGTCTATGTGGTTTCCTGTTTGCTGAGCAACACTTCCAGTAAGCGTAATTTGGCTTTGAGACTTTTGTACTCCTGGTACTCCTCGGCCATCGGGATTCGGTCATCTTTTTGTGCGGTTCTTCATTATTTTGGTGGAGAGGGAAAAAGAAGAAAAACAAAGATACCGCATGAAACAGATGACTCTGTGAGATTACACTACCATTAAAACACACATTTAACCCTTGAGTTGCCTTACTGAAGCAGTTTTGTACATCAGTGGATAGCAGAATAAATGGAAATGTATTTTATTTAAAAAAACAAAATCCATATATTGTGTACAGAAACATGTTTTTTTTTCTTCCTGGTGGTATTATTTTGTGTATCATAGATGTGCGTTTTGCTAACTATGCTGAACTATTTTGATCTTTATTTTCCTTTTTCCTTCCTGTCCATGTTCAAAAAGACAAAAGTAACAAAATACCATTAAAATGTGTTAATGCCACAGTAACGAATCTGTGTTTTACCTTCCCATCTGTCTGAGGAACTGCTCTTCAAACTCTCTGATGGCTTTACGTCGTCTCTTCTTTTCGGCTCGAGTCTCACGCAAACACTCCAGCAACTCAGACCTGCAATTTAATTAGACACAGACAGTTTGTAAAGGAATATTTTAGCCTACAATTTATTACTAGGAAACATTCATACACCCATGACACCCAATGTTTCTGTCTTACATAACAGAATATATATATTGCAAAATATTGTTTAGAGGGTTGCCAATTCTGCAATTTTATATTCAATTTATATTCAAAATTTAAAGGTTTAACATGTTTTTAAAACTAAAAAAATGCCTATATTAGCATATTTTAGTCTACCCAATTTATATTCTAACATCTACATAAAACCCTGCTAGATGATGAGACACTGTAAGGAGATTTTTGTGAGAGAAAGACACTGGAAGGGAGTCTCTGTGCGGATGTTTCTATGGTAACTACCAGGTCTCTTCAGGAATGATTGTAGTAAAAAAAAAAAGAAAAAAATCTATTGAAGCAATTTCCAACTTCCCAAGTAAATTATGTATTTTAGGTATGTATTTTTAGATCTGGCAACCCTGCTCTACCATGCAACAAAAATAAATGGGAGCTGGGGATGAACTCCTAATGTTTTAACAGTTAGTAAGGTAGTTGATAGTTTGGGTGTCCAGTAGGATAAAGGGATCTAAAATATGCTTACATAGAATAAGGCATTAAAATGCTCTTTATAAGTGCTAATATAGAGACAATATGCTAGTAATATGCATGCTAATAAGCACCTTGTTAGTAGTGAGGATTGGTCCTTTAACTAAAGCATAACCTCATTATTTCTATTGCATGTAATGTTCCTCAGTGACTAAGGCTTGTGTACCTGGAGGCCTCGTGGAGGTTTGACATGGTTATGGCTGAATGTCTGACTGTCTTGATCTCATCCAGTGGAGACACAAAGGCCGGGTCGCTGTCTCCCTCCTCCTCCCCACAGCCTCTCTTATCAGTGAGGCACATGGGTGGGGGTGTGTACCGAACAGAGTCGTCATCTGAGCCTTCTTCTTCCTCCTGTAACACATTTAAAACAAACACACAGAATCTTACTCTAAATTGTAGTATAAAAATAAGAGTCTTCAGCGTCCCATGATCCTTCAGAAAACATTCAAATTTGCTGATTTGGTGCTTAATTATTATCAATTATTAATAAGGGTTTGTATTTTCAATGTTGCTTCTTAATATTTTTATGGAAATCATAATACATTTTTTAGGATTTTTCAATAAATATCTCCATAAAGGGCATTTTTATTTAAATTAAAATGTTTTGTAACATTATAAGCATCTTTCCTGTTACTTTTGATCACTTTAATGCATCCTTGCTTAAAAAAAAAAAAAAACATAAATAAAATTTGTAAAAACTTAACCAAATAACATTGTATCTAGTAATGTATATAAAGCTAAGCTGTTTCATTAATGTTTAATGTTTCATTGTATTTACAGTTTAGCTGTATATTTAATCAAATAAATGCAACCTTGCTGAACAAAAAAGACTCTTTTAACTATTTGACTGGTGTATGTGTTGTGTATTGTATATATAAAAACACCTACTATAGTTGTAATAGTGGGAGTCGCACACAGAAGATGTTTCACCATCTGGTATCTATCATAGAGAGGTTTCACCAGGTTTTTCTCTTGTTTGGTGCCCTGCGGGGACCATATCACATTAGAAAAAAAACATTTTGTTCAAATATTAATGCTATAATCCTAATCTGTATCTAATTAACTAAAGCATTTCTGTATTTAAATGCGAAAAACCTCTTACAGGGCGGCCGTGTAAGCTCTCAAAATACAGCAGACATTTTTGCAGAGTGATCTTCTCCAGGGCCATCTGTCTTTGGGTCATCTCCTGTGGACAGAAGAGTGTGTGTTGAGTTAATCACCACAAACCCTGGCCGCACAAGCACACAATCAAATCCCCACCCACCCGAACAGAATGCTTCCGCAGATGGCCTCACCTTCATGTTGTCTGGGAGGCCGAGGGCCTGGCGTTTCTCCCGTAGTCGTTTCAGGAGTGCGTCCACCGTCTCCTCTAGAGAGGGCTTGTGCTGCAGCTCTGGCGTCTCCTGCTGGCCGTTGGTGTACCTGCAAATATCTGTGGACTGGTTGTTCTCATGTGTCCGTGATTCCTCAAATGACTGTCTAAGCTTCAAATCTGGGGAAAGGGTAAACAAAATAATTGGTTTGATTGATACACAACCACTAAAACTCCCTCGAAATATTAATATTGACAGACAGCACCGTTAAACGGTCTGCACATGAACATATAATCATTTGTAACTATTATATATATATATACACACATACATACATACATACATAAAGGTGCATCTAAAAAAATTGTGAAAAAGTGATTTCTTAAAACTTGTTTAAAAGAAATTACATGTAATGAATATAGAATATATGAAAGTTAAAGTAAAACATTTAAAAAGTTTGTTTGTTTGTTTGTTTGTTTTAATTTTGATGAATTAGAGCTTACAGTTCGTTAATGTCAAAAAAGTATCTCAAAATAATAGAATATTTCCTAAGATCAAACAAAAAAACTCAATACTTGGTTGGGGCCCATTTAGCACAAACTCCAGCATCAGTGAGGAGTGATGGAAGTGATCTGCCTGTGGCTCTGCTGAGGCACTATATTGAGCTTCAGCTTGTCTGGATTGTTGGTTCGACTGTTTCTCATCTTTCTCTTGAAAATATCCCATTGAATCCGGACTTCAGGTCAGGCATTTTGGCAGGCCAATCAAGCACAGTAATATCATTGTCAGCAAAGCACTTGGAAGTGGTACTGTAGGCAGGTGTTAAAGGCCTGTTGGAAATGGAAATCAGCATCTTCATAAAGTTTGTCAGCGGATGGAAGAATAAATCACCTAATAGATGGCTGCATTGAAATTAGACTTGATTATTCACAATGGACCAACACCAGCAGACGTCACAGCACCCTAAATCATCACTGACTCCAGAAACTTCACACTGGAGTCCACAGAAGCTTGGATTCTGTGCCTCTCCAGTCTTCCCCCAGACTCCAGACCTTGATTTCAAAACAAAATGCAAAACATTTAATCTGAAAAGAGGACTTTGAAGCACTGCGCAACAGTCCAGTTATTTTTCTCCTTAGTCCAGGTAAGATGCTTCTGATATTGCTTCTGTTTCATAAGCCGTTTGGTAGCCCTTTTCCTGAAGACGTCTGAGGGTGCTAACTCTTGATGCACTGACTCCAGCATCAGTCCACTCTTTATGAAGTTCTCCCAGGTGTTTGATTGTTATTCTCAATCTTGTGCTCATCCCTGTTGCTTTGTGAACCTTTTTCTAGCCAATTTCTTCCTTCCAGTAAACTTAATATACTTTCATTTAGCACTTTGTGAACAGCCAGTCCTTTCAGTAATGACCTTCTGTGACTTACACTCTTTGTGGAGGGTGTCAATGATTGTCTTCTGGACCACTGCCAAGTCAGCAGTCTTCCCCATTTTTGTGGTTTCAAAGAACAAGAGGTATCAGGAATTTGCACTGTAGGGATGGCTAATTAATAAAAACTCAAATGTAAATATTCTAATATTTTGAGATACTGGATTTTTGACTTTCATGAGCTGTAAGAAGAAACGTTTGAAATGTTTTACTTTACATATGATGAATCTAGAATATATGAAAGTTTTACTTTTATGAAACAAGTTACCAAAAAAGGATCTTTTTCACGATATTAAAATGTTTTTGAAGTCCACCTGTATATGTACAGTATCTCAAAGAATCAGAATATCATAAGTTTTTTTGTAACTTATTTCAAAAAGTGAAACTATATTACATGACATTTACCATTATTAACATTTTAATTATTATTTAAAAAACATCTAAGATTGACAATGAAATTAGAATTTACTCATTATGTATTTGTCATGAGTGCCCTCAAGCGCCACTAGAGGGCACCCGTATCACCTCACCTCACTTGGACTCATTTTCCATGGACTCCATATCCCATCATGCACTGCACACCCACACCTGCTCTCATTCAGTAATTATCACCCTCAGCTGTTGTCTATCACCACACCCACTCACACTCACTATTTAACCGGCACATTCACCCATAGACGATCGCTAAGCATTATCTTGCCCTGGTTTGTTTCAAAGTGTTCCTTCCCGTGTTTGTTTTCGTTGTTTTTTGACCTCTGCCTTGTTACCTGTATGTGATTGTTTGCTGCCAGCACCGACCCTCTGCCTTGTATATCTACTCTGTCTCTGCTTAGCCTGTTTGGTATCTGTTTGCCTTTCTGACTCTACCTGTACTATTCTTCTTTAATTACAGAAGCTTTGCAAATGGATCCGCACGTCCACGTCCCCATCATTACAGTGTTATTGTTTGACTTTTTTTTTCTTTGAAAGATAATGCAAATCTGAAAATGGGTTCATAGTAATTACAATAAAATATATAAGAATGTCCTGAGAGCTATGTAACAATTAGTCCTTTAAAGTTAATTAATAAAATAGGCCCATGAATCACATTATGTTTTTTTTTTTCGGACTTGCAGTCTTACCTTTGAGCTGCTTGCGAGACCTGGCTAGTTCACTCATGAGCTTCAAAATCTCTGGATTGGCCGATTTATCATTATGTGAAGGCTGTGGGTGAGAACAGGCACAAACTCAATTCACAAACTGTAACTTCTTATCATATGTTTCGACCAGTGATTCTCTTGGTTATCTACATGAAAGCACAGTAGTATGATTAGTCTCCAGCAGAGGGCACTAAATAACAATGGTAAATGTTGAACACAATGTCTAATTGTTCATGATATACACTATATTGCCCAAAGTATTGGAACACCCCTTTTTAATGAACAGGTTTGACTACTTTAGTAATTTCCATGAGTACAATGAGTAATGTTTGAGTAGGGAGTTGTGTGCTTCTAACTTAATAGCAACAGTTGGGACAGGACCTTTTTCTTTTCTAACATGACTGCATCTGTGTATATGGCAAGGTACAAAAAGAAATGACTGACTGAGTCAGTGTGGAAGAACTTAACTGGTCTGCAGAAAGCAAAGTCTTAATCCTGGCTGAACACGTCTGGTGTTTAGCCAAAACCTTTGCAGACCTTGAGCCAAAACCTCATCAGCAAACACCAATGACTTGTACATTTTAGAATGAACTGCTGCAACAGAGATATAGTTTTTAAATACATCATTTAATTATGGTTTCCGTCTTTGTTGCCAGAGTTTTGAAAGTGCCTTTTTTATGTTCTAAAGAAGGCAGTGTCCAAATACTTTGGGCAATATAGTGTATTTCCAGGATATTTCATTATTCTGACCTTATAGTTCACTTCTTGCTCAAAGCGCTCCTCAAACTTGCGTATTCTCCTCTTGAGAGTTTGGATGTGTCTGGTGAGGAGTGGGATAGAAGTAGCTTCCTTTGCGTCTCCAGGAACCTCTGTTCTAACAACTCCACGAGCCCTAAATTGAAGAAAACACACATATGAGCAACTGCCAAAGATCATGTAGACCATGCTACCTTAAAGGGATTACTAAAACTACAGAAATACAGTCTTGATAGTAATGCAAATTTTCTGTTAGAAACACTGATTGTGAATTCTATACAAATACTACTGTATGTACAAAAAGGTGTATTTAACTTTCAATTCTATTGTGTATATTACTGTTCAAAGGTTTGGTATCTGTAAGATCATTACTGCTATTACTGATAAGTATCTTATGCACACAAAGCTGATTTAAAATTGTGAAAAATTATTATCTTTCAAAAAAACTTGTATTGTAATATATTTTAAATACATTTTATTCCTTTGATGCAAACCTGAAATTTCAGCATCATGTGATTCTTCAGAAATCATTCTAATATGTTGATTTGCTTCTTAAGAGACATTTCTTATTATTGTCAATGCTGAATATAGTTATTATGCTTATTAACCATGAAGCTTTTTTTTAATACTCAAAATATATAAACTTAACATAAAACATATTAAAAACTTAACATTATAAACTTTCTGCTACTTTGATCAATTTACAATTTGCTGAATATTATAATATTATACTAATATAATGTTATAAAATAACAGAAACTATGCATCTTGTGTCCTGTCCATTTTTGTTTTGTTATTCTGTCATTAATTAATAACCCTCATGTCATTCCAAACCTGTAAGACCTTCATTGATCATCTTGATGCATTCCGAGAGCTCTCTGACCTTCCCATAGACAGCAAGGCTATGATCAGGGCTCAGAAACATAGCAAAGAGATTGTTAAAAATAATCCACATGACATGACAGGGGTTCAACTGCAATTGTACAAAGTTACGAGAATACTTTTTGTGCACAAAGAAAACAAAAATAATGACTTTATTCAACAGTTGGTCTCCTCAATGTCACTCTATAGACATTTTGGAGAGTATCATATATGCAAACAACGTATTTCTTGTAGCTTCGTAAAATTGAACCCCTGATGTCACCGAACAATAACGAAGATCTTACAGGTTTGGAACAAGAGGGTGAGTAGTTAATGACATAATTTACATTTTTGGGTAAACTATCCCTTTTACCACAGACCTTGTGAGTCAGAGTGAGAACATCGTAAACAGCAAAAACAAACAAAGAAACAAACATCATTTTGGAAACGCCATTGCCTATTTCCCATCTCAGCATACACACACACACACAGTATAGGCTGTCACAGATGTCTGTTTCCATCACTACAGCATTAGTCAGCAGGAAACTCATGTTAATAATGAGAAATGAAAATCAGGTTTGAAAGTGGGTCACTGTGCTACTAGCTGCAGCCGGCTGATTCTGAGACTTGCTCTCCAGGAAAGGAGAAAACAGGTATTTTGACTGAACAGGCCAACTGAAAGAGCTATGTGTGTGTATGCGTGGTTCAGGTATACCCTATGTTAGAGGGACAATATATTTGAAAACCTTGAAGAATGATCCTTTTTGAAAATCTAAAAATGCAGGACGTTTTATGTGAAGGGTAGGTTTAGATTAAGTATAACACAGTATAAAATCATTACGTCTACGGAATGTCCCTATGAAATCCAACATGTGTGTGTGTGCTTGTACATGATGAGATGCTGGGCGCAGGGTGGAGACGGGGCAGATTCAGGATCTGTGTTGAAGCGTTGGCTCTGGCTGAGGCTGGAGCAGCGTGGGGAGGGCAGGGGGCTGTTGTCGTCTGTGATGTGCTGGATGAGTCGACTGGGCCCAGGGCTCTGCTGAAGATCACTGCTACAGTCACCCTCTGCCAGCCTATAGTCTGAACACACACACACACACACACAGATCAGAGTCCCACGCTGGGATAAAAGCAGTGTGTTTGAGGGCTGCTAACCCTCAGAATACAATTCAAACTGAGCACTTCATCTGGAAAAGACAGAAGATTTTCTCACAGTTGCTTGGTATCTAATCTCATCTATTTTCCATTTCAAAAACAACCGAACAGTTCAGTTTTCTAAAACAAGTGGTGCTTGCTGTGCCAAATCTGCCAGCAAGTTTCCAAAGTGTTGTGCAAGGTTGCTAGGGGGTTGCTATGTGATTGCTAATGAGTGGTTGCCAGGGTATTTATATGTTTATATTGCTATGGAGTTGCTAGGTGTTAGGAACAGCTAGCGGTTACTGTACAGTTTTAAATGTGTTCTGGGCTGTTGCTAGGGAGTTGTTATGTGTGACTGGCTGCCAGGGTGTTTCTATGTGGTTGCTAAGATAATGTGTTGCTATGGAGTTGCTGTACAGTTTCAAAGGTGTTCTGGGCTGTTACTAGGGAGTTGCTATGTAAGAGGTTACCAGGGTGTTTATGTGTGGTTGCTAAGATGTTGTGGGTGGATGTAAATGTGTTGCTATGGAGTTCCTTGGTGTAAAAGACAGTTGTTAGGAGTTGGTGTACGGTTTCAAAGATGTTCTGGGATGTTGCTAGGGTGTTGCTATGTGATTGGTAATGTGCTATGTGTGAATGGTTGCCAGGGTGCTTATATATGCACGCTAAGATGCTGTGTGTGGGTTGTTACTGTGGTGATATGCAGTTGCTAGGTGTTGCCAGAATCTTTACATCCAGCGAACATCACTGTGTTGTTATGCAATAGCTTATTTGTATCGAGTTATTGATATTGTCTTGCTTTGCAGTTTCAAAGGTGTTCTGGGCTGTTGCTGTTGCTACGATGTTCTAAAATTATTAAAAATTATGGGCTGTTGTTAGGGAGTTGCCTATTTGTTCTAACTGATATTGTTTGTGGGCTGTTGCTAGGGATTTGTTATGATGTTGTATATGTGTTCTGAGTGGTTATTATTGTGTTGCTATGCAGTTGTTAAGATGTTGTGGGTGGTTGCCATGGTGATTACATCTGGCTGCTAAAATGTTTTGAATGGATGTTGCTGTATTGCTATGTATGTTATTTGCTGTTGCCAGGGTGTTGCTATGTGTTTACCTAAGTGTTCTGAGGGGTTGTTATTGCATTGATATGGTTTCCAGGGTGTGCTTCAGTAAGCTATCTAGAGCCATTACTAGGCCTGTTCCGTTATCAGAACCATATCTATAAATGTTAGTTCATAGATATGATATCATAAAATGTCTGTTCCTGAGCACAGTAACTGTATAACTGATTAGAAAAGTAATAGTACACCTGTCCACAAAGTATTGTGAGATGTTTAAAACTTACCACAAGGGGACTGTTCAATTCACTAACACTAAACAGTAATAGTGATGCTTGTCTTAAGTAAACACCGCTAATAATTTAGACATTTGGCGTCAATACCATGATTATCAGACCCTGAATAAGATAAACTGTTTAACTTTGTAAATAAAGCATCTTTTAACACATTTATTTTTCAAAATGCAGACGTTTTGTAGCATAATAAAGCAAATTCACCATTCATTCTGACTCAAACAAACTTCAGCATTCCACACTTTTCCAAAAAGAACAATAACAGACACAAATGAAAACAAAGATGCAGAGAGACAGAGGAAATGAACAGAGTAAACAAATGACAAACTGCTGAGCTTAACACACACACACAAACCTGAATCACCATAACCTCTCTGACCCATTGAAAGAATTACAAAACAACGACTCAAAAATGTTAGCAAACAGTGGCTTCAGTAGTTCAGTTAAGCTTCATTATGTACACTACCTTTCAAAAGTTTGGGTCAGCACTGTGTGTGTGTGGTTTATGAGGACACAAATTTGTATAATGACATGGGTATGACATAGGTATTACAATATGAAGGTGATTT
>JAUCMR010000024.1:1544540-1564610 GCA_032357425.1 Enteromius argenteus
ATGATAGATAGATAGATAGAAATAGTCAGATGATAGATAGATAGATAGATAGATAGATAGATAGATAGATAGATAGACAGATATATAGATTAGTTAGAAATAGTCAGATGATAGATAGATAGACAGATAGATAGATAGACAGATAGATAGATAGATATGTTTGAATGAGTTTAAATGGGTTGGAAATAGTACATAGAAGAGAAGTCTGATTGAGTCTAATTAGCTGCAGTGTGTTTAGATTTGAATTTTGACAGCTGGAGTTGACAGAGTCTTGGCTCATCTGAACATTCCGTGAATGGGAGTCTATGGGATTTTTTCCAGTTTTAATCGCATTTTTAGGAAAACCGTAAGTCGGATCAGTTAGAAAAGATATAGCACACCCGGTGAGATCAGTCTGAAGATCTTTGAAGTTTGGAGTCTGTAGAGTTAAAACTCTAGGAGGAGATAGTGTTAGAAATTTTAGTATCAGAAGAATAATAATAAGTTTAAGTCGCATATCAGTAAGTTGGCTTTCTCAAGCCAACTTAAATATATAAGAATATATGGGCAAAACTATACTGTGTATTCTGACTTTAAAAGATTCAGCTGATGATTTAGTAACTGACTGATTTGCACCTGAAAGTGGTGACTGCATGTTAAATCTTGAGACATGTTTTGTCAAGTTCTGTCAATTGTTTAACTGCCAAGAACAGCATATACAACTGAAGACTAATGCAGAAACACTTGGCTATTTATAAGTTCATCAAACATGGCAATCTAAACAGCACACCAGTGGATAACACCAACATCATTTCACTGTTACCATGGTCACCTCATTATGATACAGTTTGCGTTTGCAGGTACATCTTTATAAGCCAAGAATATTCAGGTTTGATGGTGTGACTGGAATGGTGCTCTCCCTGTTGAAAAAACCAGCATGTGCTGGTAAGGTACAGTATGTTTTGAAGCTGGGATGCTGGTTTAAGCTGGTCCTTTGCTGGTCTTAAGCTGGTCGGACCAGCACACGAGCAGCTAAGGAGCAGCTTAAACCAGCATCCCAGCTTCAAAACATACCTAACCAGCATATGATGTTTTTTCAGCAGAGCTTTCTTGTCTATTAAATGACATTTACTATGTACAACACACACACATACTGAAACACACAAAAAAAGTCGGCATGAAAGTAATATTAAATATATACAGCACAAGATTTATATTCAACACATGTTTTCGGTTTATTCTATTTGAATGTTGAAATGTCTTTTAGCTGTTTCCTGGTTCAGTGATGCCCTCTGGTGACTGCAGGTAATATGTGTTTACCTGTTGTCATGTCAGAATACTGTGCTTTATGTTTTAAATAACTACAACATTTGCTGGGTGGTTTCAACCCAACATGCAAATAAGCATCATTAGCTTATTTGAAATCTGAATGCATGCAATCTTTTATTTGCAGAGGAAGATTTGTATGGATAAAATGTTTGGCGAACTTTATTCTTCTTTCTCTTCCTCTCTAGATATTTTGCCAAGGTCCAGACTGCAGATGGATTATTCCTCTTAGTCAGCTCTTATATTGTTTCTGACTGGCAGAAAAGCAGACCTACTGTACTATTCCTCATAAGCTGCTCGGTAGTTAATAAGCATAAATTGTAGAAAAACTGTACGAAAATGTACAATTTAAACAAAATGGCCATTGAGCTTAGAAAAAAAAAATGCATGGCTTATTAAGGGAATAGTTTTCCCAAAAATGAACATTTGCTGAAAATGGACTCACCCTCCAGCTGTCTGAGCACTGAAGGTACTCTCCTCCACATCATTAGTAGACACGCCCCTTATTGCTGATTGGCTACAAGTTTGTTTGGCCCGACTCTCTTTTCTAAAGCATTTTTGAAAAATCGCTTACCCTGCCTTTAATGCCAAACCACTTCTAGCTAAGTCCTCTATCCATACATTTGTGTTAATTATTTTTTTAAGTAAATGTGTTTTGTTTTTACAAAATACTGATTTCATATACAATTCCATAATCACACTTTTGCTCTGATTACCAAAAACGGAATGTTTTGAAACGTGTTTTACGTTCATTGTAACCACTTTACACTGCCTATTCATTTCACTATAGCTAAATAACCTTTCAATACGATTACTATATGATTATAATCACATTGCCTTCAAGCTGGCTATCTGTGCAAAATAAAATATCATAGCAATACTGTACTGAACCCTTGTTTTATAATACAGTATTAATATGCAATGTAATACTGCATCATACACTCATGTAATTAACTCAGCTCTGTGTAGCTCATCGTCTTTATTGTAAGCTGTGGAAGAGTTGAATTTAACAATCCTCATTTGCTTTTGTGGCTAAATGTGTTAGTATTTAGAAACAAAAAATTTTCATTTGTAAACATTTTATACATAAAGTAAGATTACTGCTAGTAAAAGGTGTACATATTGCGTTCCTGTCCAACCTTTATTAAAACCTGCAGGTAAACAAACACTGTTGACTGCATAAATAGACCTCTGATTGCACTCACTATGGTTACTGTATCCATGGAGACCACAAGGCCACCTCACATCATGGCAGTCTAATGAAACCCAGTATAAATCTTTACTGTAAAGTCTGGCTTTGCATTGTGCATTAACAGACAATGACTAGTGTTTTCCATAAAAGAAAACTGGCTTCAAAATAAGCAACAGATAATCATTATGCCAGTGAAACTTTAATAATAAAAAACATACAAATGCAAATAAAACAATAAAAGAGACATAAATAATAAAGGTAGGATTACAGGTCTACTACAGCTAAAAGTGCCATAGCTAAAATCTTTTCTGTGATGGAACAAGTGTCCCATTCCACTTTTCACTGTTGAATATTAATATAATAAAAAGGCATTTCAAGTAACAATGTCTTGCCAAGGTTGAAAAAAGTGAAACAAACAGAAAGCAGTACAAATACAAGCATACGCAGTCTATTGCAAAACAGTCAAGATAAGCTTGTAAAAAGTACACAGACAAAGAAATGAAAAGATAGCTATACTGCTATAA
Source organism: Enteromius argenteus (assembly GCA_032357425.1). NCBI lineage: Eukaryota > Metazoa > Chordata > Actinopteri > Cypriniformes > Cyprinidae > Enteromius > Enteromius argenteus. The sequence goes on from JAUCMR010000024.1 coordinate 1,547,562, forward strand.
AAAATAACCTGACAGCAATTTCATAGATACATATTGCTTTATAGCATGTGGTTTTTAAATCAGCTACAGACTGCATCGCTAGGAAAATTTTCATAACAAGGCATAGAAAACAAGGCATAAACATAAAAGCACAATTAGTCTAGTGCTGTCTGCTTGAACCTTATGAACAGCTTTTACAGACACAAATCAAATACAATAAATAAACCAACAACAACCAAAACTTTGGTACAACACAAGACATTATCACCCGTCCAAATACTGCGGAACATTTCTCGGATTGTGAAATCGTTACAAAAATGACATTTATTTGCAGTGTGTAGTGTAGTGTAAAGTCTTCCACATCTATACAAAAACAATACAGCCATCTCATAAAACTTGAGACGTTTGAAAACATTGTTTCTCTAAGACTGATGACACATGGCACTGAGGAATCCACCATCTCCATCAGGGCCGGCCCCGATCCCTAGGGGCGCCAAAACGAGTGAAGTTTTTTTTAAAAATTTATTTATGTTTTTTAACAATTTATTTTTTAATTACAAAGAGAGAGAGATTGTCCCACAAAAAATAACTATTTTATTGCTCTCCCGACTCAACTCATGATCTATCTTTCCTTGTGCAGCCACTTTTACATGCATCGGTTACCTGATAGTGATAATTTATCAGTGAACATCTACCACAATGTCAAAAAGACCGAAGCCCTCTGGTGCCCAAGGAATAAAAAAAAAGAGGAGAAGAATAAATAAGAAAAACGGGACAAAGACAGAGGTAAAACTATATAATGAATGATGATAATATTAAACTAGATGAGGTAAAAATTTGTGAACAAACTTTATGTTGGCCTAGTCTAGTTCAAAATGTTAAAATGTTTGTAACATAACACATTTTAATAATACACAAGTTGTGTAGTATTTGGGGATTTGTGGCATTTTTAATTTCACAATTTAAATTTAATTTCAATCTAATTTAGTCATGTTTATATATGTATATATATATATATACATATAATTGGGCTTATTAAGATTTTATGTAAAATCGACTTTAAAGATACACGTTTATCAGTTTAATTTGTAGTGATAACGTTAGAAAGGGCTATAGTTTAGAATAACAGCGCTGTCATCTACTGGAAATCAAACACTTTTCATTAATAAGGTTAATTGCCAATAATTAAATAACAAAACAAATACTGTTACAAATGTAATGTCCATTGTTAGTTCAAATTCAACCCGTCCTCCAACTAATACGCCCATATAGGTTGTTTGTACAAATATGTTGACGTAGTTTAGGGTTGGCGTTGCTCAGTTTGTAGAGCGATGCGTTAGGAAAATAAGAAGGGATCATCCGATCATGGGTTTGAGTCCAGAGAACGCATGTGCTCACAAAACCCTTTGAGTCATGTTTTTACATAATTTTTGTAACGGGTAGGTTTAGGGGTGGGGTTGTGTGGTCGTACAAATTAATTGGCGTGTTTCCAATAAAAATATAAAACACAAGACAAAGCTATGCAGTGTCTGTGTGAATGTTTGAACACAATGATTATTGGTGGGATGGGCTGTGAGGTAAGGGGCGCCAGCTAAAATCTCACCTAGGGCAGCAAATTGGCCAGGGCCGGCCCTGATACCATCCGTACAGTAAACAAAACTAATCTAAAAGGAACCCTAGGAATTGTGTACGCAGAACCGGAGCCTCCTAAAACAAGGCCACATATAACAAGTGTAAGGACAGTCCTTTATTCATTTGCTAGAGTGAAAACACTGGTGTAAGGTGTTCAGTGTAAGGTACGCTTCAGCTATTAGTAATTACAGAGTGTGGCAATTCTTCTGCTGAACATGCTTCAGGCAACCGTTGCCACTTTGTCACAGTCGTTAATGCATTCTGTGTCTGGCGAGCTGGTTTTCTCAGGGTTGTTTTTTCTACAGCACAGGGCAGCAAGGAAAAGGCCAGCTCCTCCCAGCAGCACGAAACTCCCGCTGAAGTAGAACGCCAGGTCGTAGGAGTGCATCCAGTCGTAAATCCAGCCTGGAGACACAACAAAACAAATGGTAGAGTCACCTACTGTATTGTGCTGTTTGTCGCTCTTCAGGTAAACGTTTTGGATCTGTACACTTTTGTCTACATACAGAATTAACTGAGAATGCCATTTCATTTCTAATTCAGTTCATGAATTGATGCTGCCTCATAATTTTAATTTATAGATGCAGAATTATTGTAAATTGAATGAAATTCAAACAGCAAATTTTTAATTGCTGTAGTATTTAAATTTTTTCAAAATAGTTCATGTTTGAAATATCACCTGGGTCTGTGACAAATTCCAAAATATAGAAAAGAATCTTAGTTCTAAAGTATAAAAATCAACCTGTGAAGTATAAAAATGGTTATAACTAATATTGCAAAAGATTCTGACACACAGTCGAGAGGGTCGTCAAGGGGTGATGAATAATCTAATAGATCCAGACACAAAAGCCACACCATTGACCCGCCTAAACTTGTATGTAATTTATTTTTTAAATAAATTTTAAATGAATTAAATAAATGTTTATAATTTTTTTAATTAACTTTTATTTCATGGAGTGTAGAATCAGTATTATTTTAGTATCAATTATATACTATTGTAGTTTTAGTAAATATTTTGAATTAGATTTATTTTTAGACTTTCAGTTTTCACTTTATTTTTAATTAAAGTTTTAGAATTTTTGTTCTGCTTTTTTTTTTAAATATATGTCTACATAGTTATTATTGTTATTTATTAGATTTAGTTTATTTTAGTAAACTATACAAAAATGAAAAGTTGATTTTATTTCAAATAACATTTTTTTATGAATTTATTTTTTGTTAACTATAATAACTCTGGGATGTCCTTAAAAAGTCTAATTTATGTCAAAGTCTTCAAAATAAATTAATTCCAATTCAACAGCCTGGATTTTATGTCATCGTTTCAAATCAACTGATTCATTGAAAAGAATCTGATTTTAAAACTTCTATTATGTACTAATGAAATGAATTTTAAAGGCTTGCATAGCTTCTAAGGCCTAATTTAACAGATCTGAAATCAGCAACAGGTCAAAAAATTACCTGCGACTGGTGGTCCGAGCATTATACTAAATCCACCAAAGAACATCAAGATCCCATATGCTTCAGTCAGACGATCCATTCCCACAACCTTAGTGGTCATGTAGGGTATAACGGACCAGTTTCCAGAAAAAAACCCCAGTAGCACTGAGATGACCTGCAGCCCAGCGTAGTTCTTGGTAACGGGGATTATGAGAAGAGCCACCCCTGTTCCCAGCAGAGTGAAGGAGTACAGAAAGATGCTGTTCATCCAGCGGATGTCCATTGTGACACCCAGCAGCAGCTTCCCCACACCAGCAGCGATAGACATGATAGAGACCAGCGGGATGGTGCTGATGCCGCTGATCAAACCCTCGGTCTGGGCCAAATCCTCCAGGAAGAGAAGAGGAGTGTACGCTCCCAAGCAATACGCGAACAAAGACACGCACGTGGCCAGGAAGACCCTGTTCTGAAGCAGGTCCGCCGTCGAGTGCAAGTATTCAGAGTACTCCTTCTGCTTCTTCTTCACGAGTCGCACCAACGCCGCGTAGCTCACGAGGCTCTTCTCATATGGTGGAGGCTCTTTCTTCTCCCCTGTGATTACTACGTCGACGGACTGATTCTTCTTGATTGGGTCCTCCACGACAGGGGCTATATCCAGAACCTTCTCCTCTGCCTTCTCAGCCAGCGCTGCTCTCTGTTTCAGGTAGTAGGCTGGCAGGTGCAGTGGTCTCATGAGTCCGGCACAGGCGATAATGTTCAGTGCAAAGCAGCCAATGAGCAAAAGACAGCCGTCAAGTCCAAAGAGCGCAATTAACTCGTTCTGCACAGTAGCATAGAGAAAACCTCCAATGCTCGTACCTGAAAAAAATCAGACAGTGAAGTACTACCGATGTTGGGATGAACTTTTTTAGTATGATTTAATATGATTGTTAGTATTTGTACGGCTGCACGATTAAGTAAAATAAAACCGAAATTGTCCTACGGACAAGTGTAATTACTAAATCACAAAAGCTGCAATTTTATTGAATAAATATATGGGCTGCGTGTTTCATAGTGAAGCGCAGCACTGTGTCATTACACGTGAGCAGCCAGTGTTTTTAGCATCTGAGAGCAGCTCGGTTTGCAGTAAATGTTGTTCCACACAAACTCCATCTCTGCATCTACTTGGGTCACTTTAACATGTATTTGGGAACATTATATGTTCCATCTTTCAACCATTTTCCCATATTTGTAATAAAAACTGCCTGTCAACAAAAGACAAGATTTAAGCACCCTGTTGTCAAAGTAAAAGTTGTTTAACATACTTATGGTTTAACGTAGGGAATAAAGAAATTAATTACTAATAATTAATAAATATATAAATATAAATAAATGAATATAATATGAATATACACTTACTGAAATGTATGTGTGTGTAACATATGTGTGTGTGTGTATAGTATAACATAAATTTATAAAGATATATAAAGATAATTTTAATAATTATTTTGTTTTTATTTAGTTTACTATTATTTAGTATATTTTTATATTTTATAATAATAATAATAATTATTAATAATAATAATTATTATTATTATCATAATCATCCTCATCATCATAATCTTACATCTACCATGTTGATATATATTCACAACATTTTGGCCAAATTGGACTGGTAGTTTAAAATTTTTGACGAATCATATATTCACCTGTTGTAATGATACCAAGAGCAAGACCACGTCTCTTGTCGAAATACTGGCATGTGATGGTTACAGTAGCAGCATAAACAAGTCCACAGCCTAGTCCTGTACAATAAAAGTATGAAGTTAGAGAGAAGTCAGCAAAAAGGTTCACCTGCTCATAAAATATTTATTAGAATCATAGAATCAAATATAATGAAGGTAAACAGATTTAGGAGGAAGACTATACTTAAATTCTAAATTTCCTGCTAAAATATTATAAAAAATGATTATTAAAATATTAAGTTCATTATATATGTATAGTTATTTTATAGGTTTTAATATGCTGATAAATTTGCAGAATTTAGTGAATTCTGAGCAAAATTCTTAAACTAATTTTTAGAGATCGACTGATAATGGATTTTACTTTTCCTTACGTAGTTTTGTAATACGTTACATAAATACTTAATATGTAGTATAAACTTGATGCTAATTAACAGGATAAGTCAATTTATATTGCCTTGTTATTATCATAGTTACTGCTGCTTTTGTTATTAAAAACATGCTAGTTTTGTTGTTGTGATGTGAAGACGAAATTTAACAAAACATTAAATAAATATAATTTATGTGTATTGGTAATATAGCCAAACATACAAATAATTGGCATTGTATTATTTAAAAAAATCATTCGATCTCTAATAATATATATAGTAATTTAGGTAATATAATAATTTATTTTGTCATTATGTCATCCATCAGTGTCTGAAAAACCCAAATCAATTATCTACCATTTACACAAAGGTGGCACAATGACCCTATTTAATAAAGGTAATCTTTCGAAGAAGAAATATGAGATGCTCACCAACAACAATCCCATAGGAAAATATGAGAAACTGAACATTTGGTGCAAAAGCGCTAAGCATAAGTCCTCCAGAGACCATGACCCCACTGAAGATGGTCACAGGTCTGGCCCCGAAGTTCACAACACAGGCACTGCAGATGGGACCTGTGTGAAAAGATGAATACATTATCCAGTTATAGAGAATCGAAATCTCGAAATAGAATTCAAATCAACAGTTGCTTAAAATGATCAGCTCAAAGCCAACACATAGATCTAGGCAGATAACCAAGTGCAGATTTTTGATCAACTTATGAAAGCCCAGGACATGACATGAAATGGCCCACTGACACGAACAGAAAATCATTAGCCACAATTGTACCCCTATTGATTTGACACGCTGCTCTTCATTTTATAATAGTAAACAAGTTTCATAATGAAAAACAAGGTCAAGTCTTTAAAGGACGAGAGACATATTTTCTTTTACTACTGACATGGAAGGAATATTTAATACATTTCTTTGTTGAATTGTGAAATTTTACAAGCAATTATTTTAGTGAAAACTTTTTTGTAGTGTAGTTTGAAGTTTAATTATAATCGTATAGAGCTGAAAAACATTACATTCTTTGTGGTTAATTGTTCTTGCTTAATGTTTATAACGGTATATAAGCGGGGAAATACAATGGAAAGCATATGTTTATGCAGGGTAGATTTATTAGGTATAATGCATATGTTGAAAACTTACTAGCGATGAGTCCGACCCCAGACACGAGAGAGCCGACCCACGCTGTCATGCCTTTGCTGTCCTGGAAGGTGCTTAGCCATTCTGGGTAAAGCACCCCCACTGACTGAGGCGAACCGTAGGCCAGAAGCTGACCCATGAAAGAGGCAACTACAATAGCCCAACCACATCCTCCGTCCGGGGCTTGCTTCGTGTTCCGGGCGCTCATGTTCACACCGGGTTCCTGTGGTGAAAGACAAGTTTAAAGAAACAGTACAGCCTAAAAATTAAATCCTGCTATCGTTCATTTCTTTACACACATTTTTCACAAAGGACCATTTTCATATCCTTCTTGATTCTCAGCAATTTCAGTCTCCATTCAGTTGTAACTGCTTAACATTACAAACGTGCGTTTTTGTTTTTTTTTCTTGTAGAAATGTGCTCTGCATTCTTGGAAGACAAAATGTAGCATTTATACATAACACCTACTACAGGATGTGAAGAACGCGCGCACGGCAGTTCGCGGACGCGCGCACAGACGCAAGATATCTGAGAGCGCAACAACTGCAGACGTGCGCGCTCCTGAACCCTACACAAATACTTTTTACAGCTTTATATTCTTCATATATATTTGTTTCTTCTTCAGAGCTTTATCATTTGAACTTTAGTTTAGATTATTATTTAAAAAAATAAATGAATAGAAAATTAAGGAAAGTAAAGACGCGTTTCAAGACATGTTTGTAAACTAAACTATCCAGTATATTACAGAATATTCTGTTGAAACAAATGAACATCTCATTAAGATGAACGAAATCTTTTGTTTCTTACCTCACCGACCGGGAAATGGTGATGATATCCGTGGTAAATTCAGTTCAGGATGTTGAACTGCCTCTTTGGACAATCCTACGTTATGATTTGGAATGTCTTGTCATTGTGCCATAATGTGAAATGACCACTGTGATCTATATGAATGATTGTGGATGTATTGAGCTGAAACATCCCAGTCTGTCCTTCATCATTGTGCGGTGTGTTCTGCACGAGCTCCGGCTTTTGTTGCCAGGCGTTTAAACCGGTTTGAAGCTGTTCTCGCTGGTCCAGCTTCACATTTCGATGCTCATCTAACTTCCTTTCTTATGACAATGAACGAAACCTGCCTGCAGTGTCAGTCCAACATCGATCATTTACCGTGCGCGCTTAAAAGACTTTTAGTGGCTGCTGAAAATGTAAATTCCATTAATATGTATTTTAAAGGTGCCATCCTCTCTGTGCAGCAGAGGGGTCGTTATCATGCCGGGTGGTTTTCTGTGACATGGACAAAACCGCGTTTATGGCATTTGATTTATCTCAATTGGACTGATTTTATTTCAATTTTTTTTTTTACTGTATTTTTTTACTGTAAATTACATTGTAAACAGATGCCACGTGCATCTCTCTTCGCCCGTGACTGAGTTGCAGTTCCAGTCCAAACCAGTTGATGATGACAATACAGCATTGACACGTGTTACCGGGATCATCCGCTTGCTTTCGCATCTTAAAGGGACCAATTTATATTTTTAAGTGAATTTAGAATGTTTGTTATCGCACAGAAATAAATAAATAAATTAAAATTGAAATCTTGTCACCATTCACCATCATTGTTGTTGCAAACATATAAGATTTTCTTTCAACATAAAAGAAGATACTTTGGAGAATGTCTGTGCTGTTTTTATGTTTACTGAACGTGAAACAAAAATGATTAAAGTCTGCCATAGAATTATTCACCATTATCTTGTTTCAAACATAGATTTTCTCTCTTCCATGGAACATAAAAGAAGATATTTTGGGAAAATGTTTGTGAACTGAAAAAAAAGATATATATTTTTTTTTGCAACCACTTACCTTAAAAGAATAGTTAATTCTGTCATCATTTATAAACCCGCATTTTTTTTTTTTTGTTCTGCCAAACACAAAGTAAGATATTTTGAAAAAAGTTTGTAACCAGGCTGTTTTGGGTCACCATTGACTTCCATAGTATTTATTTTCCTACTATGGAAATCAATGGTGACCAAAATAGCCTTCAAATTATCTTCCTTTGTATTGGGCAGAACAAAGAACCAGGTTTGAAACTACTTGAGGGTGAGCCAATGATGACAGAATTTAACAGAATTAAAAAAATTAAATTAAAATTGCAAGATGTAAATTAGAGTTGCTGGAAAGGTCAAGAAATTAATTTCTATTTCATAATTCTGACTTTTTCCCCTCAGAATCAAGAGCTATTATCTAACTCTGTTATTGCAATTCTGAGAAAAAAGTCAGAATTGTGAGATAAAATGTTGCAGTTACCTTACACAATTGATTAAACTTAAGTGACAAGAATTAGAAAGTATTTTTATATGGTTACAAAAAAACAAAAAACAGCCCAAATAAAGGTAAATACCAATTCAGAGGCCAAATATCACTACATGGAAAAGAAACAGTATATTCTGTGTGAACTGTATTCTCATACAGAGATCAAAAGATCAAACTATTCTCATGCAGTTCCCTGCTCTTTACTCTCTGTTTTATGATCACACACATAAACAAACTTTAAAATGGACATTTGAAATCATCCATCTTTATCAAAGCAGGCCCTTGAGAATCTGCCAGGGGGACAGATACTGATGTTGCATGTTTAAACAGGAATGCACTGCAAAGATAAAGCTCATCGATCGTGGAAACAAGGGAACAAAAATCATCACAAGACCAAAAGCTGCCAGAAAAGGTTTCCAGTACTCCCACAAAATACCTCAAATACCTTCAAGAATACACAATGTTGTGAATTATGTTGAAACCTTTACTTTGCAACATGGGACAAAGTGTGAGATTGAAGTTGATGTACATTTGCAATGCAATTCATGTCAAAGCATTTATATTTAAGGCATTTAGCAGATGCTTTTATCACTTAAAAAGTGCTTCAGCTTCATAAAGCAAAGAAATACTTAAAAAGACAGTGCATGGTCATGAGTTTTATACCAATTCCAGATCTCCAGTTACAAGCCTCATCATCATTTTAATAACCAAAATAATCATTACATAACGTAGCATGTTCTTGCTTTACAATCGACACACAACGCACAACTTGTACCTGTCTAAAATAGATCAACCTTTGCATATTAAGGCTTTAATAGTTTGATGTGGGGAAAAGCTAGACGCTGCCTACATTTAGCAGTACCGCAGTGAGTTAAGGCTCAAAGGTGTCCCATCTGTTAATGATAGCAGTAAAATAAACATTACATTCATTCGTCAACAGTCTTAAAAACAAAAGCTGGGTGGAGCTGGAAAGGATAAAATGTAATGTTCGGAACAGAACTGCACAACGATGTGTTCTTGTTCTATACAAAGACATGAATAATTACAACGACGACAGTAAAAAGATAAACAAAAGCAAATAGAAAATGGCATATATTCCTGGTTCTGCTCAATCTGATGAATTGTGCTCTCAGAGAATACATGGTAAAGAATAAAAGATGAAAAGAAAATAGACACACCCTGTAGTAAATATGAAAAGCACTGATGTCATGCTGCAGCAAAACAGTGATGTTTTTGTGAGATACTGTCCAACAACACGGCCTAGCATCATACAGCTAACCTAGCCAAAACAACTGACTTGACTGCAATCCAGCTGGTTAGTACCAGGAAATGAATCATCGGTTTACTTTGATCTGCATGAAGTGATACGGGATACAGGTGTTCTCTTGTTCAGCTGCATCTCAATTTGCTATTTTATTCGGTAACTCCGAGAATCCTAAAAAGCTCACCAATGACAGAGTTCTAAGATGAACTCACAAACACAAACTAGTGGAGGAAACTCTCCCCCCATACGCATTTTACCCCTTTTTTTTTTTTGCAAAGCATACAAAAGTCTATTTACACATACTTTAACTCACTTCCTTGCACAATTGTTCCAACTCATTTTTATATTTATACTCCGTATAGTCTGGAAAAATAAACAAACACAAAAAGCACAGTGGTACCAGACACTGTTGAGCAGAAAAGAGCTGCAGGTGTGTTTGTAATAAGAAACGAGACGAGCGCTCTACGCATACACACACTTTCTAATGTACACCATTTAATGTTTTTAATGTCTGGCTGAAATATAAAAAAAGCTTTTAGAACCCACCAGGAGGATTAAAATCTGGAAGATGCCAACAACGCATTGCATCTGCAGCAGCCGCAAAACACCAAGTCATCTACCGCAGAGTGTTCTCGTGCGAACACTGCAAATAAACTCACTTACTAGGGTGTCATATTTCACTCCAAAAGCAAAAAAAACCAATCAACTCTGCATATATTTTTTTTTCTTCCTCAGTACAATGATATAATTTATGAGGAAAATGTGCTCGTCATTAAAGTAACACCACAATGTAAGAAAAATGTATCGCTCGGAATATATTTCTAAGTAAATGTGTAACATATTTATATATAGACAGTAGAGCAAATTCCAAATTAGATTTTTTTTATTGCATTATAATAATAGGAATTGGTCAAATATTTCACTTTTTTTTTTTTTTTTTTTTTTTTTGATTTTTGGATGAAATATGACCTGGACACTTTTAATTAATAATTTGTTTTTGCATTAAATAAATACATATTGCTGCATAAGCAGGATGACTATTTTTTTTGTTATCACTTTCTGAGACACTTACTTGTGAATTACTAACCAAGGACTTTAAAAGTGATATATTTTTAATCCTTTAAACGCAGTTTAATCCTTTAAAGGCCATTGGCTGCTTTGACCACGATTCCATTTGGAGTACTGAAGCACACCTGTGGCTTTCTGTAATGTCCTGCTGGTCCACTCTGGTTGACACTTTTCAAGTGTCTGAACACTGGAAAAATACTCAACTATGAAAAATATATGACCACAGCATTTCCTCAAAGGTATTTTTTGTCCATCTACAACCAAGCGATGGTAGCTAAAGGCTTGACACATGCTGATGCCAAATCAATAAGTGCTTGCTAAAACAGTGCTATACACTGAAGAGATATTGATTCTCTCTGAGCTGGAAATGCCTGCACCTCACACACCATCTTAAGTGAACCCAATCAACGCTTCCATACACACAACTATGAACATGACACAGATGACTGGTTTCAGCGGGAGATGAAGACATTAAGGACTGTTAAGCCTTTGGACTGCTCTGTTTCGAGTCCCTGCGATGGCTCACTGCTGTTGCTGGGATGATGAGGGGTGTGCGGCAGGCGGAGGGGGAGGTGGAGGCTGGACACCACCCTGCGTGTTGGGGGAAGGAGGAGGTGTAGGCCGCTTGAATTTGTCTGGACTGTTGCTTCTCCTTGGGGAGGGTCTCTGTGGGGGGAGAAAGGACAATAAATACAAACAACTGTCTATAAACTGTGTTGGGATATGACAAATGTGATGTCTAAAACAGCTGAAGATTCATATCAGCACTAATATATATATATATATATATATATATATGTTTCTACAGATAATGTTCTCACAGAGTAAAGTTCAGATGTCATGCTGTATAGCAGCTCAGGTCACATTACAAAAGACTTTCAAAATCCTGCTTCACTAATTTACTTTTAAAAGCAGACACCACAAAATCAGACTATAGCACTTTTTACATTTTTTCGAAGTAATTGTAACAGATTGTGGTTACATTTTATGATTAAATTACGTAATTACGTTACTTACTCCCCAAGATTAATTATGCTGATCACAGATGTATTTATTTGACTGAAAATACAGCAAAACTATTTATTTTAAGGTGTCTTTGTTAAAGTGTAATTGTACAATAGTTTTAAAAACTATTTTAAAATACCAATCTCACAACATTATTTATGCTGCTATACGTAATTTTGCAGTCTAAATGCATACATGCTATATTTAATTTACATTGAACTGTCAGTGTAAATGCATCTGAATGACACTCCAGTCACTTCTGCAGTGGAAAGTGTTTTGTTGATACTGATTTGACTGGTAACAGCCCTATGTCTTTTTATAGTAAGTCAAATTATGAATAAGAACAAAAATGACCAAGAAATCAATTTAAATACATTTTTGTACGCAGAATTAGTCGTATAAGGTAATTAACCAACAACAAAATTGTGGCCAGTAAAAATGCTGAGTGGCTAGTACATTTGGAAAACCATTAGCCACAGTGGCTGGTGAGCAAAAAAAGTTAATGTCAAGCCCCGACTGTCAAAGCTTACATACAAATCAAGCAGCTTTCTGTAGGTACATGTGGCAAATTTTCATGACCAACTTGAGGATGAGCAAAATATTTGTGGGAATTTATTTTTTTTGCACTTTTATGGCCTGTTCATAACAATGCAAATGTTCCCCACAAAAAATTATTCACATGCTATTTGTCTGTTCAGACACGAACATGCTAATTCTCTCTCTGACAGTAGGTAATGCTTATAGAAAAGCAGAAATAAAGTGGTCACTCTGGAACACAAAGCAGCGTGTCATGGAGAAGACAGTCAGTGGAACAGCATTTACATGTTTTCTGACAGATGTTTAAAGAGGTCATATGATGTTGCTAAAAAGAACCTTATTGTGTGTATTTGGTGTAATGCAATGTGTTTGTGTGGTTTAAGTTAAAAATACACATTATTTTCCACATACTGTACATTGTTTCTCCTCTAAGCCCTGCCTTCTGCAACGGGTCGATTTGTACAAAGCTCATCGTTCTTAAGTGAGGGGTGCTCTGATTGGCCAGCTATCCAATGCGTTGTGATTGGCCATATACCTCAAGTGTTTTGGTGGAAACGTTACACCCTTTACCATAAAGTGATTACATATGAAATAACTGTAGTTTTATGTAACAGTTATGGTTCTGGGCATGTGACCAAAATCTCAAATCTTATTGGTGGGTAGGGATGGGCTCCGAAACCCGGTATTTAATTGGCCACAGGGCTAAATTATGCAACAGCAAAATACAAAGAGAATATCACTCACAGCTCTTAATGTGAATAATATTAATTATTTCATTGACAGCATGCATAAATCTTAAAGGTAGTGTAAGCAATTTCTGGTAGCAAACGTTGATATTTGAAATCAACAATAAAAAAAATCTGAAATCAGTGGACATGCTTCTTTCTGCTGATTGGCTACAAGTTTGTTTTGCTACTGGCACGAATCGGTTTTCTAAAGCCTTTTTGAAAAAAATACATACCCCACCTTTAACAGATACAGATCCATAAATAGCTGTTCAAATGAACACATTTAACTGCTCATTTTTCTTAGTGTGATGCGATGTTAGTTTTGATGTTAATGCTTTGTGTATACAGTATGTGCAGAGAGAGAGGGAAAAAAAACAGACAGTCATGATGGTGCAGAAGGAACTCACTGCAATGCCGTGAGAGGCTCCTACATGGACATGCAGGCCAGGTGTGTTGTAGTAGGACATGCCTGCTCTGGTCAGTGTAGTTGGCGGGGTGAAGCCCACTGTGTGACTCGCATATGACAACCCTGCAGAACAGAGCATGCGAAGAAAGTCAGCAAAGATATAGCAAAATCGTCGAGGTGCATAATATACACCACATTAATATACTGGTTGCCATTTTTCATTCAAAAAGTTTCCTGAGAATACAAACTCAAGTCATTCATCTCCTGTGTGTCAAATCAGTAAGTTGACTAGTGTAGTGAATAAATAATTTAGGCCACTTTTTGCAATTTTGATTAATCTATTGAAAATATCTAATATCTCGGCCATCGCAACATAGATATCTAATGAATCTACATTCTATATATGAATAACACGATAAGAAGAATTGTCCCAACATTTATCAAACATTTATCAATACTTCAGTAGACTAGTAAGACTAGAGTCATACATTTATTGAGGCTTTTTGTAACTTTGGAGCTTGACAGATCCAATCCTCATTCACTTTCATTATGTTGAAAAATGCAAAAAATCTTTTGTGTCTCAGATGTTTGGAACGACAGGAGTAGACGATGACTGCATTTTAATTTTGGAGCGAAATACTTTAAATACATACTTTAATAAAATACTTTTTTCCTTTATAATCTTTCTGCTATATTAGACATTTTCATTGAAGTATACATGCTTAGATTTCAGTCAAAATTAGGTTTTTGTTGTAGCTGCGTATTGCCAAATGTTTGTTTTATCATCGGAGCACCCATAATGCCTCAAAAACCTGCCTAGACAGGCATTCCACTTCTAAAGAAAACTTGTAAGTCTTCTAAAGTACGTGCTTGGGGATTTAATATGTTGAGTGTTTCAATTAATTTGAATGTTCTGTTCTGCCAAGGAATGTTGGCCAGACCTGCTCCTGAAGAGAGGTGTGGCCTGAATCTGACTTAGTCATCTTCGGTTTACAACCTCTGAATATGTTTATGAAGTTTTTACACTACATTACGCTAGAAACTATGACTGATACACTAAAACAATAGCAAATAAAATGATCAATTGAATGAGGAAATGCAAAGAAAATATTTGAGCAAGTAAATCTGCTGTACCTGGTGAGATGGGTCTGCTGGAGGAAGGGGAGGGGCTGTAGGGAATGGGGCTGGATACGGTACGGGGACGCAGGCCTTGAGCAGACATCTCATTGAAATACCTGATGGAACATATGAAAATAGATGGAGTTTAGAATAGAGCATCTAACTGAAGCAGTAAGTATTACACATGCAATGTTTTTTGCGATTATATCAAAACGACAATTATGCAATACTTTGCGAGTATGTTTTTTTGGGCTGGTACACCGACTGGTTAGGCCGGTTGTGGCCAGCTGGCTCCCAAAGCTTTTCATATTCTTCATACTGTTTCAATTCACAGTTGTTTGAGAAATTTCACAGAGCAACATTTGCATTCAAAATTTATTGACCCTATTTCACCATGTTTTCTATGTCTTTGGAAGGCTTTTATCTTCCAAAACACATTTTTGTCCTAATATAAACGAATAAAATAATATTTATAAATAAATATTTGAATAATTAAGTATCACACATGTATTTGGCTGGTTCTGGTCACATGACATTCATGTAAATAAATAAAATGTGTCATTTTCTTAAGATTTTTATTTTGGTATTTTTCATCATTTTAAATTATTTTAAAAGTATCTATTTATTTAACCTTTTTATGATTTAATTAACTCTGTTGACTCCTGCTGTTCCTACACAAATTCTAATTTGGAAAACCTGTAATGTAATGCAATTCTAAAAGTACTTCATGTTGTTAATAGCAAAAATGAAATATATTTACTTTTTGTATTTTTTATGCTAAGGAGGTGGGGGTGTGCGATATTGATGAAAAATCTCAATAATTTCTGGGATTTTATCGATAACGATAATTAGACGATATTTCGCTGAGTGTGTTCATTTGAAATTAGTTAACAGATTAAAATTAGTAAGTGTTCTACCCAGTTTTGGCTGTTACCAATGAAATGGTAAAAAAAGAAGTTTTTTTTTCGCAATGTACTATTTACACAGAAGTTGTATCTAAAAACAAAAACAAACATTTTGCAATATTTACACTGCAAATACAATTGCAGTAAAACCAGATTAATGTTTTATTAAAAAAATAAAATAAATATAATACAAATAATTTGAATACTAGAAAACTACTTTTTTAAAATGATACTTAAAATATGAAACTAAAATTGTCTACGCAAATAAATATATTCTACTAAGCTACATCATGCATCGAAAAAATGCTACATCATGCAGTTTTTGTTGTCGTTATTTTTTTAAAGTGAGTGACTTACTCCATAATGTCAGTTTCCTCATCATTACAACAGCAATGATGATATTATCATAGGCTAGTGGTTCTCAACCACAATCCTGAAGCCCCTGCACTACTGCACGCCCACCCATATCAGGTGTTGAAGTCTTTACTGATGAGCTAAATCATGCGTGTTTGATTTGGGGGAGTACCTCTCATCGTCCATCTCCAAGCTGGACTCGCTCTCAGAGAGCTGCCGGCACAGCGCCTCCCTGCGCTCCACCTCCCTCTGGAGCTTCCTCTGCAGCCGGATGTTCTCCTCCCGCATGTGGCGCTCTTCCTCTATGTACTGAGCCCTCTTCTCTGTATCTGTAGACACACACACACATACACACTGCAATGAGCATAGCTTATCTTTATGGTGAAGCCATATGGTAACAGTGCATTTATTCATGTGCACAACCATGAGACCAAATGAGATCAATATGATAAAGGATGTGACTTATCAGAAAGCTTTGGACCAGTTAATGAAAATATTACTTGCCAGAGTATAATGTGAAAAATCTAAACAATTATTTTAGTATCATGAAAAACTCTTTTATATATATATATATATATATATATATATATTTATTTATTTATTATTATTATTAACCCCCCCCCCCCCATTTTTATTTGAACTTAGGTTTCCGTAATTTTGTAGTGTTTTTGTCATTTTTATTTTTTTCAGTATTAGGCATTACTTTGTCATTTTTATTTATTTATTATCAATATTAGGCTTTATTTATTTATTATTATTTTATATTTTTTACACAGCTTTTGTTATGTTTTATTATATATATACAGTGGGTACGGAAAGTATTCAGAGCCCCTTAAATTTTTCACTCTTTATCATATTGCAGCCATTTGCTAAAATCATATAAGTAAATTTTTTCCCTCAGTAATGTACACACAGCACCCCATATTGACAGAAAAAGACAGAACTGTAGAGATTTTTGCAGATTTATTAAAAAAAACCCCACTGAAATATCATATGGTCCTAAGTATTCAGACCCTTTGCTGTGACACTCATATATTTAACTCAGGTGCTGTCCATTTCTTCTGATCATC
>JAUCMR010000024.1:1567113-1594488 GCA_032357425.1 Enteromius argenteus
AATTGGGTGCCAATAATTGTGGCCAACATGTATTGGAGAAAAACATTTATTTCATCATGAGTTTTTCTCCCCATTTTTAACTGTTTTACTTCAATGGTAGGTTAGAATTTTGTGAATGAAAGATCAAAAGGACAAACAATGCAGATTTATTTTCACAGCCACCTTTTTTTTTTTAATGAAGTTGGTTTTATTTAGTAGATTGTGTTTAACACTCAAAACAGTGATGATCGGGTCAACACACTGAGGTATAGAAATACTATATTGATTATTAAAAAAAAAAGTAGTGCTGGTATCGGATTGGTATTGGTATCAGCCAATAATCCACATTTTTGGTATTGGTGCATCCCTAGTTATAGGAGTCCTCATTAAACCAGTGGTTTGGAAAATGGATGGATTATTCAGCTCAAGGCGCCATCTTCTGGTGATAAGCGGGAATTCATTCTGTATGACCCTCACTGAATTTGGATATTCTCTGACCACTGAGTGTACATCAGTTGTTATTGCAGTGCATTGTGGGTTTGAATGAGTGCGCTCAATGGTTTCAAACAACACTACAAATGACTGTCCTCTCCAGTAGTGCCCTATTTAAAAGTATAGGGGTAATTTCACATACAACCCCAGTATTTTTTCTATATACCATATTATCAACTCTCTGCAACATTGATAATATTAACAAATGTTTTCGAGCTCCAAATCAGCATTTCATAATGATTTCTGAGGGATCAAGTGACAATAAAGATTGTAGCAAGCATCAAGAAAATGATTTGGTTCCAGTAATTTTCTTTCTTCCCTTTTCTTTATTTTTTTAATTTGTTTTCTAATTTCAGGCTATAGCTGGAATTTGTTGAGACTGAGTGCTTACAGCTGCATATCCAACAAACTGCAATGACTCAACATTTTCCCAACTGTGTGGAAATACGTAAAAACCACAGGTGACCATACGCTTCTCTCTCTTCCCCACTCCATCTTTGTCTCTTTCTCTCGTGTTCCACAAGAAACTGAGGACAAACAGAATTCCCCTGACTCTTTAAGCTATAAGAAGTTCCTCAAAGACAGCATTGCTAAATCAGTTCCCCTAAAGTGAATGAATCACTGCCTCAAAGTCAGATAAACCTCAACACTGTGGTGGAACTGGGAAGCTTTTTGAAGAAGCTTCGCCCTTGAAAGGTGAGTTTAGAAACTGTAATCTATCCCTCTTTACAAGGTTTCCGTGTATGTTTAAATGATCCCAGAAGACTTTGTCAAGGCTGCTTATAGAGCAGACCTTGAACAACATTTTCTGTACTCCCTCTCAATGACATCACTAGAACTTTGAACACTGGGGTGGTAGTCATCATCTTTTATTGTAACATGTGCTCTCAGTTTGCTATGCAATATGTGCTCTTGAGCAACACGCAATGCTCTGGTACTAGTGTCGGGTGTAAACTATGTCAGCGCCCATCTTTTAGTGCAGACCACAGAGAACGAATCTCATTCACGGACCGGACAACAGTTGAGCACTTACTTGCATAAGTTTTCTCGAGAGCTCATTGGTGAGGAACTCTTCTTCCTTCTCATAGTTGACTGCTAGTGTTTCTTTCTCTTTCTGCAGGGCCTGAATCTTTTTGAAAAGGGTATTACTGATGAACTCCTCTTCTTGTTCTGCTCTCGCTTGCTAAAAAAAAAAAAATTGCAGAAATGCGTTAGTCTACATCTGCTGAAAATACATCAGTAGCAGGTAACATTTGGGTTTCATTAACCCTATATTGTTGACTCAATAGCAAACACATTTCTTCACTTTGTAAGTGTATATAATCCTCATAAATGGTTTGTGATGTAGGGCTGACTGTGAAAAAATGAACAAAATTCTTTTTTTTTTTAAAGTGTCCCTATTATAGATTTCTGAAAATGAGCTTTCATGCAGTGTATAACAGCTCTACTGTAAGTGAATGAAAAAATCCTGCAAAGTTATAAATCTGAAAGTGCACCGTGTGTAAAGTTATTGTCTCTCAAAAGAAAGAGTCGACTCAGAATCATTGAAACAAGTCATTTTTGAAATGAGTCCTAAGCTGTTTCACGTTGATGACAAAATGAAACATTAGCATATTGTCTGCCCACTTGTTGGTCTTTGCATGCTAGTCTGAACGAAAACACAAATTCAGTATTTGCCACTAGATGCTGCTTCTGGAGCATTAAAAGCTCACAAACACAGCTTTAAATGAAATCAACCAATCACTGGAGAGGTTTGGAAAAATTAGTAGTTGAAGGCATCGTTTGGGAGTCGTTGAACAAATAAGGTAAAAAATAAATGTATATTATAAGAACATGAAAGTGTTTTTTGAGATTGCATGCATGTCAACTTGTTCTTTGGGACTCCAAAAACCAAAATATGAACCTTTCATAAGCCATAAAAGGGGCACTTTAAGAAACTTAAAGTACACCCAAATGAAAATATACTCACCCTTAGGCCATAAAATTTGTCCTTTGATTTGTTTCTTCTTTGGAACAAATTTGGTCAAATGTAGCATTTTTTAAATTTAGACATTTTTAACTTCATTGTTTTTCGTGTATTATTTTTTAATGTTAAAATCCCTTGATGGATTTGTAACATACACAAGATGTAAACTGATGGACCAGAGTTGTGTGGATTACTTATGAATAATTGGGATGTTTTCAGTCAGCTGTTTGGCTGATGGCACCCATTCACTGCATCCACTGCTGAGCAAGTGATGCAAGTAATGCTAAACGCCTGAGTGCAAGTAAATGTTCAGCTAATTCTCATTTGTGGGTGAACTATTCTAACTATTCCTGTTGTGGTGACCATTAAGATTTTTTCCTTCCTCTTTATTTGAACTGTATTTTTGGATATTTCTTGCTCTATGAGAGTTGCCACTCTAAATTTCACTGCACCTTGTGCATGGCATTGTGTAGACAAGTATGTAAATTTTTGCTTGAGAACTTTTATCAGCGTTGCTGAACTATGTGACAGAGTTCATAGTGTCATATGGTACTGCAACTGAGTGAATCATAAAGTGACACTTCACGTAGATATGTATGGCATACAAGGAATTGAAAGTCTGACAGAAAAGATGTTATTTCAACAAATAGTTGTTATAAAGAAGCCCTCTGCAGACCCTCAGAGAGTGAATGAAGATGAAGAACTCTATGCAGATAACATAATACAATTATCAAGCCAGAGACCAGATGCTTTTTCACTTTTGAGTGTACACAAACACATGCTGACAACACACAAGAACAACTGTCAGATGATCAAATATTAACCAAAACAACTGATGACAGATTGTACCATTCATCGCTATTACATTCCTTCTGCTATTCATCTATTAAAAGTCTTTTTGCTGTAAAGCTTCAAATATTTTTTATACATTGAATGCAAGAATAACTTTAATATATTTCAAGATTTATTTACTTGACTGGGTTTTTCTCAGTCGCTTTGGTGCATTTCTCAAATCATCCTTAAGATTTGCAAAAAAAGTATGTGCATTTCTCAAAACAATTCGTACAAACAGCACCACATAATGGAATTCCTGCAAAACCTGTAACTCAAAATATTTAGTTCATCATTCAAAAGTAAGTATTTATGTCAATGAGCATATCAGTGCCATCAGAATGAAAAGTCCTTGTGCCATTGTTCACATTGTCATTGTCAATTTAAAGTGCACTCTCTTGCCTGATGTAAACTATGCCAACAGTTTGGATGACAGTTACTGTACTGAAATGGAGAAGGCTGCCCTTCTTATATATGTCATTTCATTTCAAAGGTACAAATTTACTGTGGGATACTGATTAAAAGAGACTGTTTCAAAATGTTTGAATTATTAAGATTGATCTCCCAATATTTAGCTGCACCCTTCAGCCATTGTAAAGCCATAATTGAAAACATAGTCCACAATAGTAGCCCTTTCATCTGATATGTGCCTCTGTGCTTGGCCTCTTCTGCCTCTTCGTCTGTTTTGTCTCTGTACCTTTCCACCAAGCATCCTTACTCCTCTTCCTCCTCTTGACTGCTGACCCTGATTGCTTTCTGGATGTTCATTCATTGTCAGAATTTGTATCTCTTGTGTCTTGTATCTCTGTCTATATATGCTATCCAGACAGGACATTCATGAGATGTACCCGCTATTTCAGAGAACTGGTTAATCTATATTCTATTCATTAGTGAAAGTAAAGATTCACTTCCACAATTCAAGGCAAATTTACAAAAAGCAACTTTTGGTGCACAAGTGACTAGAAGATGTGGAGGTCAAAAATGTACTTTCTGATCTGAGAAATGCTCCAAAGCGACTGAGAAAAACTGTAATGACATAGCCTATATATAGGTTTACTATACAAGCATCCTTTTTTGTATAAATCATGCTAAAATGACACACATCACACTCTCAATCATGATTGCATTGCAATGCAATGTGTGTTTTGCTCCTGCAATTAAATACTGATAATAAAATAAAAGCATTTAAATATCATCTTAATAAAACATATTGTTTGGAGATATATGAATTGACAAATGACATTTATATGCATTTTATGTCAGTAGCTGACTGTACTGTTATAAATATCTTAATGGGTTAATTAGAATTTCATCTTGCTTTTTGTCCATAAAAATAAAAGCAATAGCAATATTTATATATATATATATATATATATATATTTTTTTTTTTTTTTTTTTGCCTAAAAGATCAATGAACTGAAATAAAAAATAATAATAATAATAATAATTTAAGTAATACCTATTTCTTAACATATTTTATATGTCAGTGTTTACAGAGTTCACTTACATTGTAATATACTATCACCTCAAACTGGCTGCCAGGTGGCCATGTGAATCATAACCTAGCTGCAGAATAATCACTAACTAACTAAAGCTAGTCGATATTGTGTATGTTAATATATTATAGGATTTACAACGCTACTGTACTTAACTGTAGTGTCACTTAAAAAAAAACTGGCTTTCATAAATCTTTAGTTTCAAACAAGATACTGATTTAGTTTACTCAACTAAGTAATCAAAATAATCTGATATTCCCAGAGTTATGTTATACCAAATTAACTTCTTATTGTGGTGCTAGGGCGTGCTAGGATTAACGTTATATTTCACTGACAGTTTCTTAGACTCTAAACACAATCAAGAGTGACTAAACTGTGCTTGTTTAGTAATTATTTTTTTAATTAACAAGACAACGGTAAGTATGAGACAATAAAAGCTAATCATTAGCACATTAGCTTCAGTGAACCTAAAATGTACCGTAACAGCTACTGCAAATAAGTTTAATAACACCTGGAATGGCTGAACTCCTTATTATTAGCATTAGCTTTCACGAGCATTAAAGAAACAAGTATTAATTGTCAAAACATCGGTGAATGACTCACTATGGTGACACTGGCTTTGCGCAAGTCTCTATTCTCCTCCTGCAGAGCTTTACACTTCAGTTTAAACGTCTCGAGCTCGATCTTCAGCACTTTATTCTCTTGCTGTAAAGAAGCCAGGCGGTTCGTCAGCTCCTCTAGACGGAATGAAGAGATAAGGATGGAGGAGGATGAGGAGCACTGAGGGGTGGCTCCGTCTGTGTCGCTCTCGCTCGCGCTATCCGCCATCATTGAGCATCAGCGTGAGTCAATGTGAGAATGAGGAAAGAAATGCTGCCAGGATGGGAATCGCTACAGCGACCTCTAGTGATTCGATTCATTTAAGCGAATCGGTTCGTTCAAACGGTTCGCTCTGGAAGTGGGCGGGGCTCAGAGCCGTTAAAAGTCTTTAATGCACGTTTAGAATTCAAAGGATCCTTATAAAGGTGTAAGTTATTGTCTAGACGTTTGCTTAGCTGTAACATGGTAGCTGTTAATTTTTGGTATATGGTTGGACCAATCACTAGCTGAGCCTGCCAAAGAAAGCTGGACACCAGGGTCTGTCTTCGGTATGTTTGACAGTTATAAATAATAAACATTATACAGTTATAAACAAGGTACAGTACGTGAACTCAACTGTATACAGCTATGTTAACCTTACATGTTCAGCTAGAGGTAACGTGTAGTTAATCTACATTTCTATCACTCACTCTCATCATAAACCAATATGATTGTTTATCTTTTTGGAGAACAAGTTAAGATGCTTTTTAAATTCTCTCATAATTTTTGTGTCCATGCAACCAAAAACGTCCAAGCATCTAAAAGTTGATAAATTCCAAATATTCAATCCAAGTCAACAAAGTGCTTACTTAAAGTGACAAGATTGTTTATATATTGAGTTTATGATGAACTTCATATGATAAATTTACTTTAGAATTTAATTAGGATATAAGAGCTCATAAATATGGGCAAAGAAGCTTGATTGTGCCTGCTTTAAGTATGACACAATTTTCATTTTTAGTCTAACTACCTACAGGACTGCTTTTCTCTATACTGGAGTGAGTTCAGAATCTAGAGAAAAAAATAATAAAACAAATTATATATTTTTTTTTAAATAAAATGCAGACTACTTTTAAGAACATTAATTTGTTTTAAGACAATTAGAAACTGACATTTTATGGCAATCAATAATATTTTAATTACATTTTCCCAGCTTTGGGAAATCTACTGTAAAGCAAAAAAAACCCACCAACAACGGCTAAAATGTGCTTAATTGTAATGGAAATATTGTCACAGTCCAACAATTAAATATTGAAAAACGGTCTTAAATTCCTATACTTATTTCTTTCAAATATGTCTATAACTTTTTTATCATTCTTAAATGTTCCAGTGATGCTTAATATTGAACAAGAAAGAAAACACAGTAAGGGTTTGAACACAATTTATTATAAGCTTAAATAATTAATTTGATCATCCAGTGTATGTTTGTTTTTTTTCCATACATATGTTTGTTACCAGATCTATCATCCATGAATGCTTGGGTGATTTCTCAATGCACCAAAATCAAAGTAAAATTTCCCCCAAAACCACAGCAGCCTTGAAAAGTAAGGATACACTGCTAGAATGATTACAAATGACTGGCTGACAGAAAAAGACTTCTACATCTTAGAGCCAATACACATGAGAAAAGTTAAAAGTTCATCACGCCAGTTGACGTGACGCGTACCGGTGAGCGTTTGGATCGCAGCTGTATCTGTAACTGCATAGAGATCCTGTCGCTGTGATGTGATGGGACAGTGTATTTAAGGGAAGCTGAACAATAGTGGTGTGATACTGTCATCTTTCAAAAGAAAAAACAAAACAAAACTGTGAGCATTAGCAAGGCTGTGAGTGTATACATACAGAACATCATTTCCCCTTCTCTTGTGTGTTATGCTGTTTAGAAAAATCAAAATAAAATGAATCACATGCATGAAAATATTAGTACTCTGAAGAAGTCTTTAAACAGAACTGCAGCGGATCCAATGTTCGTACACACTGAAATCTGCAGTAGGTGTGAAAGAAACGTCTTCTGTTAAAATCAAGCTGGCTTTTTTTCATTTACAAACATTTTTCTTGCTTATAATTATACAAGTGCATGTGAAGTTACACCGAAGCGTTCCCTTAAAATTGGAATCAGAGTTGGTAGTTCATTCCTACACACTTGCCAGTGCATTAACAATATTGTGAGCCACTTTCAAATTTATACAGTGTAATTTATGTACATCATAAGCTCAAACTGCATTATACACTCCGACATCAGGGGTCCGAGAGGAAAAAAATGTAAGGCGAGTGTAGAAGGTGATTCGAACGAGTCCCTCCTTTACTGTCAATCTGCAGTATGTTTCGTGGCCTCATTGGTCACGGAAGTGCCTGGGATACCGTCTCATATCGGACGCCCCAGACCAGTCGATCGAAACGTCGCACCAACAAAGTCCTCTCGACCGTTAGCCATTCCGTGGTATTGACAGAAACAATTTTTTTTTTCTCATGCTCATGCGAAATCAAAAGCCATCTGGCTGAAAACCGTTTGTTTTTATGAAAGCTGCAGACACACGATCCTCATCCCCTGACCTCCAGCGCGTTTCCAGTGATCCTCCTCGTAGGAAAATGATTTTAAAACACTTTCAGATCTGAAACACGGTGAGACACAGAAATATAGCAACTTAATATATTTATTTAAGAGCACAGCATAGCTTTAGTCTGGAAAATCTGGTATTTAATTTAAAACTGGAAATAAGAGGAAAAAAATTCAAAACTATTTCTAGGCCACTAATTAAATAAATAAATATATATATATGTGTGTGTGTGCTAATCGTGATTAATCCAAAATAAAAGTTTTTGTTTATATTATATATTTACTGTATGTGTACAGTGTATATTATGTATATATAAATATACATATACAGTATATATTTCAAACATATTTACATGTTTACACATTGATATATTCTTATATTTTATATTATATAACATATTTTTCTTTAATATATAATTAAAGAATATACAATTAATCACAATAAAAGTTTGGCAGCACTTACATATATATATATATATATATATATATATATATATATAACACGTAAAACAAGTTGTGAAAATCAGTCCGTGATGACTTTAGATGTCCAATCATTGTGTAGATTCACAATGCAAAACTCAAATGACCCTACAAACACGTTGTCCTGGTCTTGACACAATGGCATGAGATAAAGAACAATTGCATGAACTGATTTGCTGCGTCTGCATGTCATTAGTGAGCTGCGTTTCAACTGTACTGGAAAAAGCGCTGTTACAAAGCACATTTTTCTGGTGACTATTGTGTTGATGACTATACAACAAAAGCTATCGCCTAAAATGGTAGAATTCCACTCCACTTTGCTTTTCACCCCCTGATTTCCACTGAACTTAGATTTATAACTAGGGACTTACCAAAAAGACCACAACTGTTACGATTGACCCATTTTCTCCTTTTGTCTTCCTTCCTTCTTTATGCCCTTCCCTCCTTCTCCAGCCTGAAACAACAAAAGCTTGTAGTTAGAGATGACTCTAAATTATGCGTCATACAGCACACAACATCAACAGAGATATAACTGCAGTGCCTAAACATGGTAATACATGGCAAATGCTATAAAAAAATATTAGTGAGAAACCAATGTTCCCTCTAATTTTTTTCCAAAAATCTATTTTTTATAGACCCTTTAGCCACATAAGCAGAAACACTACTTGTGCAGTCAGTGTCATAGAAGAAATTGCTTTCTCAAAATGAATTTAAAGGGATAGTTCACCAAAAAAATCTAAATTCTGTCATTAAGTTATCAGAAGAGGCATGCTGTACATACAACTTTGTAAACATATCTAAAGATTTTCACAGAGATATATACAGGTACAGGTATCTTAATTTTTGTTCTGAAGATGAACAAAAGTTTTAAAGGGTTTTGAATGACATGAGGACGAGTAATTAATGACAGAATTCTCATCTCTGGGTGAACTGTCCCTTTAAATTCACAACATTAACAATGTAGATGACATACTTCTATCTATCTACCATAGCTATATACAGATTATACAGTACTGTTTTTTGTATTTGTGAGGTAACTTAAGATTTGTTACCTGGATAAATCTATTTTTGTCAAGACCATGAGATCATGAGAAAAGTAAGTTATGCTGATGGGAAAACAAAACACTTTAAGTAACTTGTAGAATGCAGCTGCATGTGGATGGACTCCAGTTGTAACAGTTTAAAGCAAATGCGCTTTTTCACTCCACATATTTTTGTAATCTGCTTTTTGTTCTAAATGTTTTTTGTTCTGTATTGGAGCAACATTAAAAGTGTGCGGCCACACAGCTAGAGGGAACACACATCAGTCCACAGACATTTTTCACTCAGTTTTCCATTAA
Organism: Enteromius argenteus; assembly: GCA_032357425.1. Taxonomy (NCBI): domain Eukaryota; kingdom Metazoa; phylum Chordata; class Actinopteri; order Cypriniformes; family Cyprinidae; genus Enteromius; species Enteromius argenteus. The sequence goes on from JAUCMR010000024.1 coordinate 1,576,894, forward strand.
TAAAGCCACTTCAAACTAAAATCAAGAAACTTGGGTTAGAATTCAGATACAGCAGTCTGTTCTGAAATGTTCTGCACACTGCAGGCCGGCACTAGCACTAGCATCAGCACCGCACACGAATCCAACCTCAGTGTGCTCTCTGTGGGGCCCAGGGCCCCCTTGTTCCTCTTGCTCGGCCCTATTGGCCTGCCGGGAACGCTTCCCACGCTTTCTCCTGCCTTTTTCCTCCACACCAGCTGTGCGACGCACCACTTTCCGGATGACCTAAGAGAAGGGGGCAAAGTCATGTCTCATGGTACTGGACTAAACCCACACAGTAGCAGAGGGGGAGGGAAAAGACATGGTAAAATGAGGAGACTGTGACGCTGCTATGGATGGACATGGACATTACTTTTCTGGTGACCATGTTTCCATCTTCATCTGTGTACTGCTCCTCTGTCACAGTCTCAACAGGCATGTTTCTGGCCTGATCACCCTACAGAGGTGGGATGCATAATGAAACATCAGATCTTTTACTTTGTTTTAAAGTTTTGATCACACACACACACGTTTGTTTTTGTGAACTGTGGGGACTCAGGTGTAATGTTTTTTTATACTGCATAAAACGTATTTTCTGTCGCCCTACACCACCCAAAACTTACTCCTTACAGGAAACTTTGTGCTTTTTTACTTTTTTATTTCTTAAAAAAAATTTAAGAAGAAGAGGAAACATCCTCATAAATTCACCTTCTCCATGTAATACCTATGTCATTATACAATTGTTTGTCCTCATACAGTATGTCACAAAATCACACACACAAACACAAACACAATCTGTGAGTAACATGTAGTTCCGTTAAATTTGGCCAAAAAATAAAAATATTAGGAGAATATTATTAAAACATAAAAAAGAAAAATAGATCACGGTAGAAAAATACACTCCAAAACTCACAGCAGCATCTTCATGAAAAGTGGCAGTGTGCTAATCAGTTCATTCCCTCCTAGCACAAAGACTAAAAGCACACGCAAAATCTCTAGCACACAAACCGGCCCAAATAAGTACCACTCATAGTACCTTCAGAATCACTCTCCGACGATACACTCTGGTGGTGACAGTTTCTTCTCCATCAGAGCTGGATTCATTATCTTTATGAGCTTCCTGCTAGAGTCAGGTCAGCACATTACAGCAGTGTGTGAGCCATCAAACTCACATGCAGTGCTTCAGACCTTTAACTAATGTTCTTTAAGTCACAAATATTCACTGTGCTCAAAAATGTATGGCGACCCAGCATTGATAATGATTATTTCTTTCAATGGTGAATTAATCACGTTTACATTTGCAGTTGTAATCAATCTAAAGTTAGATGGCTATAAGAAAAAAGTTACATCTGTTGAGGTATATGAGATGCCTTTGAAGCATACTCCAGTACTTCAAGAATTAAATACTATACATGTCATGACTTTTGTTAAAATTTGATTTGCTTATTGTTCATCTTTGTTGTAGCTTGAGACTTGAGAGACTGGAAAAGACATGATGAAATTTGCAGTATGTTACCATAGCGTGAAAGTTAGAGTACAATGAAAGGTCTACAAAGGAAGGCCCCAAAAGAAATGGAAATGAGTTCTGAACAAGGGAGAAGAGAGAGAAACCCTAAGCCATGTCTGCTTGGTTAAAAAACTTGGTTTATATATCTTATAAAAAACTACAGGATATTGATCAGTTTTTACAGTCTCTCAATGATCTCAAAGAAACATTTTACCTGGACTTTAGGCTCTGAAATGTCTTCCCCCCTGTTGTTTGGTCCTCTGTCCTCTAGAGCCCCACTGCTTACTTCTTCTTGTCCAGAGTCTTTCCTAGCTTTGCCCTTTGGTTTGCTGGAGGACTCACTGGCGTCTGGTGACAAGCGAGCTTGGGCTTGAAGCTCTGGATGTTCCCCATTTTGCCTCTCAGTTTTCACTCCAGGTGTTGATGACATTAGTTCTTGGCTGTGGAGGCAACAAAGTTTGAAATACATTACTTGATTGATACCTAACCTTCTGAGCTTGTGGAATAAGAATACTGTTTGTTGGTAGAGGTCACTGTTCTTACCTGGACTCTCTCTGGCCTTGTGTTTCAGTACTCAGTCCTTGTCCCAAAGTTGCCATCTTCCCATTTGTACCGGACATCTCACTCTGCAGACCTGAAACTGAAGACATGTCTTTTTCTGACAGCTGAACTTGAGAGAGGATCGCTTGCAGCCTCTCCTCAGTCATCTCCTCATCCTCTGAGCCTTCCTCCAACTTAATGTTCTCCAAGAGAGACTTTATCTTCTCTTGGGTCATCTCTTCATCTTCTTCGTCAAACCCAGACTTGCCACTCTCTTCAGGAGCTTCACTGGCTGTGACACAAATGGGAAGCTTAGGTTGGACTTCCTCGTGCTCTTTTACTGGGCTGTTTGGGAAAACTTCTGATTCTTTTGAGGTTCCCTCGCTGTCACGATGTTCAGACGGCACTGCTGATTCTTTGCTGACACCAAAATCATCTTCAGCTGACCCATCCTCTTGGCCAACAGACTCTCGTCCTCCAATAGAGGTGTCCTCTGCCATGACGGTAGGCGGCTTGGTATCTGCAGACACTGGGGCACTAGTGTTTGGCAAGGACAGTTCACTGGGTCTAACAGGGGCACTAGAGGGGAACTTTAGGTTAATGTCATAGCCAAAGAAATCATCTTGGCGCAGAGGGGTAGGGGGCTCATAGGTCAGCTCTGAGGGACTCTTGAGCTCCAGGTCAATGTTGTGGTAACCTGAGTGATACAACACAGTGAGATGGAGGCGGACAACACTTGTGCACAATGCCACAGCAACAGATGTTTTGACAGAGGCCTTTGAAAATGTCATGGTTCATGTTGATGTTAAGGTGGCATTAGTCCTAACTTGATGGCTTTAAATGAGTATTCTGGGTTATTTGCAGAAGTCCTACCTTAAAAATTAGATGACTTCACAACTCCAATAACAAACATTTTCATAGAATTAAAGTGTTTTAGTAAAAATACAAGCTTTATATTTAGCTTTAAAACCTTCTGGCACACTTGCCCCATCATCACAGACTCCCATTGTAATTACATTTTTGAGGAAAAGTAATTTTCTATGGTAGTCAAAAGGATACCACAGATGATCATTTGCAGGTAAGCTAACCCAGAATACTCAATTCGAAATATACTATTAAGGTAAGCAACATATAGTATAATTAGTATAGTTATAGTATCTGATAGTGTAGTTTACCATGTAATTTTCAAAGGCAGATAATTACAACACTAAATATAAAGTTCAGGAACAGTGGGGTCTTGACATAAATGGAGGAAGATGGGAGATGATGATGAGGAGGAAAAGGACTGCTTGGTCAACACTTTATGGTTAGGAGATATAAAGGATGTAGATGAAGTAGAGGCAGTGGAAACTGTCATGGACACCAGGTTACAGAAAAATGGAGCAAGACAAGACATTGCAGATATTGTGTTAAAACAATGAGATGTATCAGGATGATGTGGATATATGACGATAAGAATGCATTGTTAATAAGAGCGAGTTACCATGGCATGAGTGAAGAGTTGTAGCAAGAGCTAGCACTAATTTACTCCACCAAAGAGAGAGAGAGAGCAACTACGCTAAACAGTGCTGTGCTTTGAAATGGGACAAAAGTGTAGCTATGAAAGAAGTTGGTAGGCAGTGGAGAAGCAGCAGGTCTGGATTTGAAGCAGAAGCACTCTATCAGGAAGGTTCAGAGGATTCTTGGATACTGGAGGATCAGGCAGCTTGACAGCAAGCAGACATTCCATAGTAGCCAGAGCCATGCTATTGATATTGCTTCCAAACTACTGAGTTACTGTTAGCACTACACAGAGAGAAACATTAAGGCAATCATGCTGTAAAAGCAGGTTGAATACTATTATGTTTTCATGTATGTTTAACATCTCAGAAAAATCAGAAGATAAAACAGAGCACTATTGCCATTGCTAATAGCTACAGTAGTTGGTATACTCTGGAGAGGATACTTTGTATACACATAAACATAATATTTGTCTTAATTTGGTATGAACCAAATCTTAAACCCATCAGATCCACCACACAAGTAGAATATACCTTAACAGATATTTCAGTAGAGCACAACAGTGAGCACTAACTTTTTTTTTTTTTTTTTTTTTGCCTATAATGGCTATTGTAGTTGGCAATTTGACAATTAATTTGAATTTCTACAAAAGAAAGCATTGTCAGTTGACGACATCATATATGAAAGGTTCATTCATAATCGTGGTGAAAACTATTTTTTTAACTTATGTATCCCAACTGTTACTCCATATAAACATATTTGTAATTTCCACTATTATACAGATGGGATTAAGTTTTGATTCAGCATTAGCTTAAGTCATATACTCTATAGATGCATGCTTTAATGCTTTCATACAAACATACAATCATAATAATTCAATATTTATGATCACACTGATCCCTGACTGGTCCAACACCAGGCTGGGAAACAGCAGTGTTGATAATTGGCCAACCTAACTGATTAGAAAAGATTGAGATTTAAACTTAAACTTGAGTTTAAGTTTATACTGGGTTTGAATTTAGAGAAATAAGTGTTTTGCCATGATGGTTCTATGAATCTACAGATTTGTGAGAGACATAGAGTAGAGTAGAGTTCAGGTAGATGGGGCTAAACTTTACCATCAGCCTGCTCCTGGGAAACTGCGCTATCATCTGCAAAACATCTTGTGCCTGAAATGTTACCATAGTCAAATATCGGCCCTTCCAGCAATGTCACAATATCCAGCCGATTGATCTTTGTCAGGACTGCAGTTAAGGCATCCGCTAAAACCAAAAGAAAAAAAAAAAGAAAAGATTGTCATGGTTGCGCATATTTGCTAAACAAGAAATTATTACTTTAACTTATTTCTTTTATATGATTTGGATACAGAAGTCTGTCCCAGCCCAAACCCCACCCACCTTTCTCATCTCTGCCATGATTTACCCTTATTCAGAAAAGATGTAGTGCATAGGCACACTTACTTGTAGCGTTTTTACCGTCACGGCTAACCCATTTCTTTAATAGCATGAAACTCTGAGCTGTCAATGAGTTGGGGTTTTCCACACGGATTTGATTTATCTCATCAACCGAAAATTCCATTTCCCTGGCCAGCTCTGCAACACATTAAAAATAGATTAACGACTCCTCTGTCTTTACCACTCCCCCGTACACATGTGCGCAGTACTGCAGTGACTGCAGATGGCACACCCTTCTGATCACAGCAGCGCCGATGCTTTGAGAAACAACAAAATATGAGGCGAAACTGTATGTGCACAACAAAAGTAATACTAAAACTTAGCATTTAGCGGTATAAATGTGACACATTACTGTCACAGATGACATAATTACAGAAATTAAAAAAATAAAGGCTGTATTTGTGCTAAGGTGTAATGTGAAACTCTGTCCTCTAGGTGGTGTCATTTCTTACCAGTCCAACTTAGGCCAAGATGATCCGCGACAATAGCCATACGTACATCTGTTCTTTCACAGGGGCTCTGAGGGCCTGAGAGCAGAAGACGGAAAGTCATGAAAATCTTTAAAAACATGATATTAGAGAAATTAGAAAAGTAATAAATCAGACTACACTTTTCTGATCAAGCCAAGATAATTAAAGTTTGGGAAGATTTTTGCATATTTTATCCACAACAAAACAAGTCCATATCCAAATAACAGGTGAGGGGAGATTGATCAGAAAAGAGTTGCAAAAATATTTTCATATAGTCAGTTAATTTGTTAGTTGTTTTAAGAGGTTAGATTTGTAAATAATGCATCTAATCAATCTAATTGGAAATGTTTAAACCTTCTGACGGTATACTCTTACCAGAAACAACAAATAAATCACAAAAAAGACATGATTCAAATGTCTCTACCGCTAAAGCAGAGGGTCAAATGTGAATTCACAGTTTCAAATGAAACTAAACATGCGGCATCTTTGGTGCTGTGCTAGAACTGTGTGTCTACGTGGGCTCACGAGATCGACAGGCTTCCTTAGCACCTTACACGAAACTAGGAACCAATAAAAACGGCCAGCAACCCACTCACACTGGCATGCTACAGTAAAACTGACTATCCATAGAGAGAGATCTGAAAACAGGTTTAGGGACCAGTACACAAGTACACAAAGAGAGAGAAAATGACAAATGACAGAAATGACATCTACAGTCAGGTCACACCACAGGCAATCACAACGGCTCATGCAACTAAGATCATACAAGTGTAAAGTTTTACAAACTAGGCTTGATCTCCACGCCGGGGGCCACTTGAGGCCCAGCACCCTGACTGCCTTCACCTCCATCAGTCCTCCTACTCCTCCTCCTCCTGTCTCTGCCGGACTGCTCAACCTGTGACCTCACGTCTCTAGCAGACCTGGATGTACTGGAGGGTTGCGACGCATCTGATAAAGATGTGTTCCTTGATGTGCTGCTTTCTTCATCCTTATCATATGCCTGCATCTTTTTCTCTTCACTGGAATGGCAGTCCACAAGCTTTACTGCTCTACTGGGTTTTGAACAACTAGACTTTTTGCCAACCTCACTCAGGGGCTCCTGATCACATTTCCTGCCTGATCTACTCACTGGACTGGGTTTTGATCTTTTGTTGGTGGTTATCGTTTTGGTTGGCTGTGCTTTACCTTTTTGTTTGGCTATTGTGGTGGTGCTACATTTCCCAATTGGTGAGGAACTAACATTTTTGAACCTCATCATTGGGATTTTAGATCTAGGCTTCACGTCTGGGAATGGATCTAATCGATTCCTGGCTACTGGTCTAATCTTCTGAATTGTTCTCGAAGACAATAAATTTTTTTTACAAGCCAGTGGTGAATGAGGTGTTCTCACTGGCAACCTAGACTTTGGTGGCTTTCTCTTAATGTCTTTGCATTTGGAGATTACATCATTATTCTGTGCACTGCCATCCCTGAAAGTACCAGTGTCCTTTCTGACTGAATCTTCACATGGGTTTATTACTTGTACTGAGCAAAGATCAGACACTAACAGCTGTTCGGTTTGTATGCTGCTTTGTAGCAAGCAGTGTGTTCCAGCATTTAAGGCCTCAAGATAAGCATTATCACTGCAGTTTCTGGAATTACTGGATGTTGTCTGGAGGTATGTTTGTGACTCTGTCCTCGATGAGTCTGTCTTCTGATTGTACTTGCTTGCTCTATAGGTGTCTGGTCCTACTTGATGTGCAGTCTCTGGTGTTTGACCTTGAGAACTATCCCAGTCTACACAAACAAAATCTCTCCTCTCAGAGTTGGAAGATTTGAGTCCTACCTTAAAAGAAGAACATAAAGAACTGACTTCTGAATAGGGGGGAGGCTCCATGTCATGAGATGTGTCAGAGTGGTCAGTGCATATCTCAATGATATTGTATGATATAACCATGTTGTCTTCCAATTTAACTTGTGCTCTTTCAACTATCTGTGGATTTGAAGTGCCTACATTTAGTTTTCTGACCCCATCCCCTATCCTCCCTCCTAATGTATGCTCACCGATCTGAAAAAATTGCAGCCTCTCTTCAACAAAATCCCGCTTGCTCATGTCAATCGCACCACTGCGGGTCATCTCAAACATCTTCCCTTCGTGGAAGGGGAAAGGGTTTGGCTCGCTAGTTGGTGTGCTTTCATCAGTTGGGGTTCTTGCAGGAGTTGTGTCAGGGGTTGTTGCTGTAGACCTGTCATCTACTGCTAGCCCAAACGGTTTGGGCTCATCATCTTTAATTCTAGCGTCCACAACTTCATCTTCTCCTCCTTTGCTTGACCAAGGATCAAAGCCTTTTGTTGCAACAGTTTTAAAAGGAGTATTAAACTCCTCATCTAGTTTGTAACTAAAGTAAGTGTCTGACAATCCTTGATCAGATTGTTTTTCATCTTTTTCACTGTCCTTTCCATTCCTCTTGTTTGAGGGATCAGTTTTAGCTTTGGTCTTTTTGAAATCCTCAGCTGGTGATTCTTCATGAATTACTTCAAGTTTACTTTGGCAACGGTCACTTGGTCTAGACATATTATCTGATGCCCAAAGATCCTTTCTATTTTCATTGGGAAATCCAAATGGTTTGGCAATGGGTTCAATTAAGCCGTCATCCTCATCTTGAAGTTCATATCCATCAAGAGAGTCAATCTCAGTGGCATCAGTGTCATGAGAGAACTCTGCAGTTGTCGCTATTGAGCAATCTGTGATGGACTGATCATTGCCATTTTGTTCATAATCATAATCTTCTGCTTTTCCATTACCATTTGTCCCTTGCTCTTTATCGTTCTCATTCTTGTCAGGGGTTTTGGATGGGCTTTTCTTCAAATCTTTGTCCTCATCAATCTTAAAAGTATATTTCTTTATTGAAATAGGTTTAAAGACAGATTCTTCCTCCTCACTTGAATCACTATCATTAGCTCCTGGGGGCACAGGAGATGGAGGCTGGACTCTTATTATAAGTTCGGCAAGAAGATGTTTATCATGCTCCTCTTGGAGATTTACTTCCATCAATTCAGTCTCAGCCTCTGAGGAAGGAGTTGATCCTTTTTTCTCAGGCTGTGAGGAATCAGAATCCAAGGGTGGTGGAGGAGGGAACTCTATATATGCAACTCTTTTGTCTTTTGTCTCCTGGCCAGTTTCGTGCTTACCATTGGCTCCTTTTTCTGGTCCAGATTCTTTCAAATGAAAAACTTTGCCTTGTTCACTATCTTCTGACTCCTCTGAAACCTCAGCTATTGGGCTTGCAATGCCTGGCATAAATGCAACAAATGGATCAGGGGTTCTCGAGGTGAGATCATAGCTGACCTCTTCTGAGCTTGGTGTCTCTGGAGTCATAGGACTTTTGCCAGAGCTGTCGATAAAAGAGAACTGTTCTAAAGTATCATCATCTGGGCTGCCTTGAGGAGATGTGGACTGTTTCTGTTTAACTGCATAAATTGTTCGACTTTCTGAGCTAACCATCTTTTTGAATGTTCCATTGGTTCCTCCTCCTCCCATATCTTTTTCAGACTGTTTCCCTACTTGAACACTTACATAGACTGGTAAAGTTTTAAGCCCTTTGAAACTTTCTCTTGTTGTAATGGTGGATATTTTTTCAACCGAACTAGTGTCACTTAGACCACTTGTTGTTCTACTTTCAGAAGAGACTTCTTCAGACTTCTTTGTTGCAGCTTCCTCTCTCTGTAACTCTGAACGTCCCTGAACCCTTGGTTTGGACAGGGTAGGTATGTGTGATGGGCTCTTTTCAGATAATTTAGTTAGCGTGTCTTGATTTGCTTTCTTTGACTGATTATTGTCTGGGGAAACAGGTGATGTTCTCACAGGAATATGAGATTCTGTCTTTTTCTTAAGGGTCTTTATCTGAAAGTCATTCTTATTAATACTATCCTTAGACAAAGAAGCTGTTTTAACTGTCTCATTTTTAATCTCACTCTTTAAATACTGCTGCTCCTTAATATCATTAGTTGCACTATGCCTGTCTGCAATATTTCCATCCTTTAAATCTTGAGAGTCAACTTTAGTAAAGCTCCCCTGAGTTTCATCAAACTCTCGATCTTTCATTTTCTCAAAATGTGAGGCTCTTTTAACAGTATCTGACGTGGTAAATTTTTCAGGTAAACATTTTTCACCCGACTGCTTTGAGACAATAGTACTACTGCTGCTGTGAGGGGTTACTTTACTTTTATCAGTTTCTGTTAGTTTTTTAGGAGGTGAGTGCCCTTCATCTGTGGAATCAGCTTTTGAGGGTTTTGAACCAGGGTAAATCTGATACACTGGTAATTTACTTTCTGGTAGTTTTTTAACTGGTTGTGTTAGAGACAAATTCTGATCCTGCTTCTGTGCTTCTATTTCAAACTTTTGTCGAACAGAACTCACTCTAGAAGTCTTAACTGGGACTGGGGGGCCTGCATCACCTGTCTTTGCCTGTTTAGGATCTTTGTGCGGTTTTGTCTTGTCCTCACTGAACTGTGACAGCATATGCCTCTCGGGACTGCTTGGCAGACTTGCACTTTTCCTTTCGTTTGTGCTGCCAAACATCTTCTGCCTGCCTTTGTCCCATTGCTCAGCTGCAGTCTTTTGTTTTTTCTCAGGGCTGCTGCACGTTGAGCTCGGCCCTGACAGTGTCTCTCGTGAATATCTGGTTGGTTTCTTTTTCTCAGGGGACTTGAGCTCATCATTTAACTTTTCAGTTTTGTCCCTAAAAAACTGTGAAACCTCACTCAGTTTCTCCTCTGCCTCTTTAATGGTCCGATCTACTCTATCTTCATATATGAGCTTCTCTCTGTTTCTGTCCTGCCTATCCTGGGTGAATCTCATCCACACTGCATGTTTAGGGCTACCGGGCTCTGTGGTATAATGTAATACTGTAACTTTGTCATATTGCTCATCTTGTGGGGGATATTTACCTGATTTGTCTGATGCATCCCTTGCTGACTTTAATTTGGACTCCTTCCTGGGGCCAGCTACTTTTTCTCCATATATGCCTTCTGCCCCATGTACCTCAGTGGCTACGCTATGCGCCTGGTCTGCCACTGAGTCCTCAGTATCAGAATGTGATATGTCTAATTTTTCTGAGAGCAACATTTTCTCAGCAAACCTATATGACTCCCCTCTCAACTCAGATAACTCGTCATCATGATACTCAATAGAATGCTGGCTTAGAAGTTTCAAAGCTTTATATGACTCATCTGCAATAAGCTGAGCTGAACTGGGACGAGACTCTTCCTCTTGAGAAACAGGTGTATTGACTCTGGATGTGTCTAAGAAGGGTGGCAGTGATTCCTCAGCAGTAAGTTCCTCCTCGTCTTGAAGAACCTCATAATCACCATCAACCCTTTCAACAAGCTCTTTGAGACCTCGGTCACTCCTGCATATAAACTCTGGATGCTTTTTGGTCTCTCTGATTATAACTTCTGTCGGGTCAGATGTGTTGCCCTTTTCTATGTGCACCTCAATAATTCTCTCAACTTTGGGTTTTTTATCCTTTTCGAGGAACCGTGGCGATAATTCATCTCCTTTAATGCCATCTTGGCCAGCTTTGTGCTCAAATAAACCAGCAAATTCTTTGGAAGGGTCTCTTCCAGACTGAAAAGCTTTCATTATGTCTCGGACTGACAATGTGTCTTCAATCCTGTCAGAGGCAACATCTTTCAGTTGAGGTTTGTGGTAGACCATTCTAGTTGTAGTGGTGATATGAGTTTCTTCTTTGACGCAGGCCAGTTCCTCAGAGCTGGCTTTCATCTGCAAGGCTTTTACCTTATCTTTGATCGAGCTAACTGCTGGCTCAGGATCAACTGAAGGCTTCAAAGCTGCTGCTTCATCCATTAGTGGCTCACAGACCTCCTCAGGATGTTCATAGCTCCTGATGACGTGAACAACCTCAGTTCTGGTTTCTGTTATGACAGGGGGAATAGGCACATCTGTGAAGGGGGGTTTGGGCCCTGTGCTCTCTGCACTTTGAGGAGCTGATGGGGTCTTTTCACTTCTGGTTTCAAAACCGCTATCTGAGAGAGGACTCTTATCTTGTTCATGGGAAAAATCATCAGGAGATTCCAGGATTGCATCTGTGCCACTATAGGATTCTGCTAATTTACTCAAGTCTTTCTCTGAGGGAGAGGTCCGCATACCTGTGGGTGGCATTTTAAGCTTGTGCTCTGGTTTCATGGTACGCTTTTGTTTTTCCTCCCCTTCCTTCTTTATTTCATCATACCTGCTCTTTACATCAGCTATTTTTGAAAGGGAACTGGCACCAAGATCATTCATTAAATAATCAACCACTTTAGCTAAATTGAGATCTTTGTCTGGCACAGACTGTGGCCCGATAGGAAGGGTTGGTTCAAATGTTGGCAGGGAACGAAGGGCGCTCTGTCGTGCCTCCTCAATTTCATCTTCGGAGAACTCTTCCCATTCGTCTTCTGAGGCCCTGTCTTTACTTGAGCTTTTAGCCTCGCTCAGGACATCTTTTGCGAGAATTTCACTAACTTTGACAAGGTCCTCTTTAACTTTCTCAACCAAACTGAAAGGCTCTTCATCCTCCATCCTGGCCTCTTTAGAAACATGCGAGTGGAAGCTTTTTTCTGTGGCTGACGTGTCAGTTTGTAAGATTGCGGTCATTCTTATCAGATCTTCCTTCATGTCTGCCACATCCTTAAGAATCTCTTGACTGGATGTCAGTGTGGGTGCGGCAGCAGCTTTGAGGACTGTTGGGGAAATAAAAAGCGAGGGCTTTGAGGGTTTAATTCGTGATGTTGAGGACTGTGCTTGGGTGTGTGTCTGAGGTGTGACTGTTATTTTTTCAGGGAGTTTCTTCCCGTGGGGTTCAGGGAGCACATTGACCACAGAGAATACTGGAACGGACATGGAAATGGATGGTATTGATGCAGTGGCAGTGGCTGGTGATCTAAGGGTATCGTAAACAGAACTTGATAAATTTGATCTTAAAGGTGAAGATACAGATTTTAGCACACTATAGTTTGACACCGGGCCAGCAGCAAGTGTTTTCTCAGCCTCACTGAAGGCTGCACCAACACTGGCCGTGGCTGCTTGCGTTGTGGCCTGTATCCGTTCTTGCAAGCTGTAAGCCCCTCCTGTAAACAGACGGGAAGATGTGGAGGAGGACGAAGGGTATTTTATCGGTGAAATGGATCCGTTTAACAGGACTGTTTCAGTACTGGATATTGTAGGCTTAGCTGATGAAGAAAGTGATGACAGAATCGTACCCCTAGCTGCATCTGTGGTTGTTTTAATAGAGGACAAGCTTGTTCGAATGGGTGAGGAGGCTACTATACTTGTGGGGGCCAGGGTGGATCTGAATGATAAAGACGTGTATGTATTTGTGGTTGACTTTATAGAATCAGCTTGCGTTACTGTGGTGAAAGTTCTGTCTAGCATGGATCCAGGTGATGAAATCAAGTTAGCTCTTGAGGACAATGAAGCAGCGAGCCCCTTAATGGACACCGGATCCGTGCCAGTTTTACCTGGCGAAGACAGGAGACTGGAGGAAATTTGGTTTTGGGGTTGTTGAACCACAGTCTTTATTGGAGATGTCATAGATCTGTATGTTCTAATGGGTGATGCTACATCGCTAACTGATTTTGCAGGAGAAGCATTTGATGTTCCTAGGGTGGACTTGATTGGAGAAGCAGAGGAAATGGACCACACAGACTTTAGTGGCGAAGCAGATGGCGTGTTGGAAGGTGAACTGGAGAGGGAACCCAGTCCACATTTTGTTTGCCCAGGGACGGTAATAGGAGCAGTCGACCATGCCTGGTAAGATCTTGTTGAAAAGACAGGTTTGTGAGCGTAACCAGCAGGCAGTGTTCTTGTTGTACTTCGTTCAACTGTTTCTTTAAACAGACAAATGAAAATCCAACATAAAGTCAACAAAAAATGGTGGAAAAACAGAGAGACCAGAAGGAAAAAATTGGTCAGTGGTGATTGTCTTATAAGGAGTAGAGCAGCAGTTTTATGATGTGAAATGGAACTGAAGATGAGGATGGTGCCAAAATAAAGACGATCCAAAGAGATTCATGGCCCACAAAGGGTTCACAAAATAAAAAATAAACAAAGCGCACACGCAAAAGTATGACAAAAATGATGAACCACAAAACATAAAATGGCAAGACAAATGCACAGGACCAGAGTAAAACAATTTCACTTTTGACTTTTGATGTGCTAAATTTTCCTTTGACTGACTACCTTCATTTGCTACAGTGCCTTTTATCTGTTTGGTTTAGAAAAAAAACAAAAAACAGATCCTTCCCCAATTTATGTATTTTGACAAAAACAGAAGACTCCAAAACAAAGCATCCTTGTTCCTGTGCTACAGCAAAACATATTATGACAAATGCAGGCTAAATAACTACAATTTAAAGTTCATAATATCGCTCACGTCATGCAGATCTGAGTAACCTTAGTGACAGGCAATTCAGTGCAAACTGTGAAAGCCCCCGAGAGAATCTACCTGTGAGTCTTCATGCATTTCCTTCAAAAATGCATTAAATAATTATGCACAATCACAAAGCCAAAAGGAGCAAGACTGGTTCCAAACAGGAATTTTAAAAAAAGGAAATGATGTTTTACTTTGATGGCATAGTGCATAAAGTTTTGCAAGTCACTCAAAGTAAAATGTTATGAAAGTTACAAAATATTATTCTTGCTAGTGTGGGTAAAAATGAACTAATAGGGTAAATAACATCTCATAAGCACAGGGCAAGCACGGCACACCAACTGAAATACCAAACTTTACATGCAAACTAAACTTTACAAAAAACAAACAAAAAAACAAGCATGTGGACTCTGTTCATGTATGGTAAGAATGTGCATATAAAACATGTTTATGTCAGTTAATATATCATAGATGGTCACAGTAAGTCACATGTTAGCTTTAATCACTCCCAAGAATTTGGTTCTCAAAATAAGACTTCATATATTAGTGAAAACATCACACTCACTCGTTCCAGGCTCAGTCAGATAGCTGTAGCGCTTACGTAAGGCTAGAGATGCAAAGGTATGACGTCGTTCTGGCTTTTCAGTCTGTAACAACAACAAAAAGAATCCTATCAGTTTTCTCATAATCAACCCTACTTAAAGTTTAACTAACTCTCTTATTGTTCTATTCTTTTAAAAAAGCATTATGACTACAATATTGGAACACTGATTTGGAAAGGTTTTTTTTTTAATCATTTTCTTTATATTACTGTACTCTTTACATTGGGTTGGCCTATATAGTCTCTATTCACATCAAAGGAAATCAATGCTACATTGATTTCCTTTAATTCATTCTAAAGGCCATGAAACAAAAAGAATAACTACTACCGACTGGGTCAGTAAGATCCTAGACGCCGAGGACCAGTACTTTGTTACGCAATATAAAAATAGTAGTTTTTCTTCTTTAAATTAATATTTGATATGCTTTTATATGTGATCCACCTAAGTCTTGACAGTGTAGGCAATAGTACTTGGTGCATGAATGAGTAAAAAAACAAAATCAGCTTGCAGAAAGTTGCAGCAGCATGCAGTATATGTACTGTATGTGTACCCAAGTTAAGCCGTCTTAAACGAACAAATAACCCAGAGCTAAAGCAACTAGCACACCACATGGAAATGAGGGGACAGCACTATTACCTCTTCCTCAGGATCTGAATCCACATCCTTTTGGTTCCCAAGATGCATTGCAGAAACAGAGGGGATAACGTAATGAAGAGCAGGGGGAAAGAAACATCAGGATGTAAAAAAAGGCGATTGAGAGCACACTAAGTAAAAGTTACCGCAAAGCCACAGTGAAGGAACTCAAAGGGGTAAAAATTAAAAAGAAAAACAAAGCACAGAGCCGCAACCACAGAAGCTGTTGAAATAAGCACAAGCCTGTCCACCTTCAGCCAAAGCAAGATCCAAATCAAAATTGTGATTTGGGTCAGCCACAACAACGACAACTTGAAAAAAGCTTGAAACAGATAAAAGACACACTCAGGCAGTTTGAGCCAGGTTTGACCCTTAATGACTAGGAACACTGCTCTATCTTTCCTGAGTATGAAGATGGCATGATATGACGCAGATGATCAGAGTTCAGCCTTACCTTCTTGAGTCCTGGCAGTGTGATGTTTAAATTACAGATAGCAGTCTGACCGATACCCTTGGAGGTTTTGGGCTCTCTGAGGAAGGACAAGCGGCCACATGGCTCTTGGCTGCTGTCTCTAACCTGCAGATGACAAACAAATGTTACTGCTAATCAATTAGGGCTGACTTGCCCAGAATCTGCTGGATGATAGCTTGTAGAGAAGCAGCCCATCTGATGTAAACAAGTACAAGCTTTCAGCTGGAAAATATACAAGAATGTTAAAGTGAAAAGTCAAAACATGCGGAGAGCTACGTGTTTCTCATTAGCTATGTTTCCATCCACCTATTTTTCTGCGCATTGTGGAATATTGCATATCAATATCTTAATGTGCATCAAAAACTTACACGCACATTTGAGTAGGATAAACTTTTTTTTCTTTTGCGCATAAACCATGATGACAACACATTTACCGAATAAATTCCTCCATGCGTCATGTCATGTGACTTTGCACTATGAGACGGGATATGTTGAACGTTTACACAGCAACTATATGTTGTTATGGTCATTTTGTTATGGATTTAATATATCATAAATGAAAATTGTTATATTAAGTGCCTTCTCCCATATTGTTATTGATATTTAGTGCCACAGTTAACCAGGATGTGACTTTTTTCTTCTCTTTGACTCGTTGGATGGAAATGGTGCTTTATTTGCATATGATTTATGCGATATTCCTGTTTTGCGCATACAGTAAGTTTAATTTGAATCTTTGAATGGAAACATAGCTATTCTCATCTCAGGGTCTAACAGAAATGTATGCTGATTTTTAAAAACTAAACAATTTGGCAGGCAGAATGTATCTAATGTGTCTAACTGTCATTAAAACGCTGGAAGAAAAAATGAGCTACCTTCACACAGAACGGCAGTCTGTTTTCTTTGAAAGCATAGAAGTTAAAAACCAGCTGCTGTCCGGCTTTGGTCAAAGGGGCCAAATTGCCATAGCAGTCCACATAGATGGGCTTCCCTTCCAGCACCTTTAAAACAGACAGCCTTGTCATGCAAACCACATTTTATAAAAATGTTAATGTGCAAAATAATGTCTCATAAAATACGTAATTAACCTGAAATGTTATACAGTATATCAGAATTTCATGATAATAGCAACATATAACTGATAATGCACCTCAATGTCTTTGCTTCTGGCCACCTCCTCGAAATTCTCCTGCTGTTCCAGGGTTTTGTCCACTTTATCGTCTGTCATACAGAAGCACCGCAGGCTGGACTCCACAGGGTCATTCATTTTAGCAAACACAACAAACTTGGCCATGTAGGGCACACAGATGAGCTCTCTGTAGAGCTGGGTGGCCAAACCTACAGTCTCAGGGGTCTGATGGCAGTCTGCAAGCCAAAACCTGGACACAAATTTCACAGTCACAGAGCTGAAAATGTGAGATTTCCATAATACTTCTTAATATTTTCTAGAATTCGATCTGAGATATTGAGATACTTGGTTTAGGCAGGTAAGAGGATTTTATGAGAGAGAGGTTCCTAGTTGTTCTTGTACCTGGCAGACACGTTTGTTGTGAAGGACACACAGTCATTCATAAAAGTAAGAGGTGTAGTCCCAGTGATGTCCTCCCACTGAGCCGGCGATGTGCCACCTGTCACGAAATGCATTATTGAAATGATTTTTACATTTTCTTAAGAAAATCTGAGTGCTCAAATAGAGATCAAACAGGGATGCACTGGCTGAAATTGAACTGGAGATTAGGTGCTGGACGTCCGGCCAGAGGAGAACTGGCCCCAACTAAGTCAGGTTTTTCCCAAGGTTTTTTTTTCTCCATTCTCTCACAGATGGGGTTTTGGTTCCTAGCCTTTGGCTTGCCTAGTTGGGGGCACCTAATTTCTAGTGATTATCGTCGCTTTGATTACAGAAACCGTCTCTGAATTTGATAAATAAATGGTTTAATCTTGTCATTTTACATTACCATCACTCTGTTCTCCTATTTGATAATGTTCAGTGC
>JAUCMR010000024.1:1603405-1622063 GCA_032357425.1 Enteromius argenteus
CAGCAACTGCGTGATGCTATCATGTCAATATGGACCAATATCTCTGAGGAATGTTTCCAGTACCTTGTTGAATCTATACTGGTTTCATATTTTAATATATTTTTTAAAATAATTTAAATTAAAATAAAGTTTACATTTATTTCTGTGACACAGTGCTGAATTTTCAGCATCATTATTCGTCTTCGTCACATGATCCTTCAAAAATCATTTTAATATGCTGATTTATTATGAGTATTGAAAATGTTGTGCTGCTTCATATTGTTATTCTTTTCTAACAATATAAGTCTTTGCCATGATTTTCTTTGTCATTTAACATCCCTCCTGAATAAAAGTATTAATTTCTTAAAATAATAAAAAAATGTACTCACCCTACACTTTTCAATAGCATTGTAAATTGTAACACAAAATTTATGTTTTAAATAAATGCTGTTCATTTTAACTTTTTATTAAAAAGAGAGTCCTAAAAAAATCCCCCCAGCAGCTCAACAGTTTTCAACATTGATAAATCAGCATATTAGAAAGGTTTGTGAAGAATCATGGAGTAATGATGCTGAAAATTCTACTTTGATCACAGAAATAAATTATATTTTAAGTTTGGTTAAAACAAAAAAAAAACATTTATTTTAAATTGCAATAATATTTTAAAAAATAATTGTTTTTTCTGTATTTTTGTTTAAATAGATACAGCCTTAATAAGCAGAAGAAACTTCTTTTAAAAACATAAAAAATCTTACTGATGGAGCAGCAGTGTGTGTGTGTGTATAAATAGTATTATTAATGTCAAATATTATGTAATTTATTTACTATTTTACTACCTTTATTTTATAATCACTGATCCAAATTTAGTGTCACCTCAATGTTCAGGTTTTCATGCTGTATCTATGAAACTGGTAAATGTTGAAGTTGAGTTGATCTGTAGCATACCATATGCCTTTCTAAACTGAACATTTATTACAGACACAGAACAAACATATCCAGTGACAGCTGTTATCAGAGGGAAAATCTGCTCCATGTTGAATGGAGTCGTGGAAAACACCATCAATTCATTGTCCTTCCTCAGCACATTCCCACACTGTAACACTTGGCAGCCTCTCAGTGATGGTTGTCTGGTATTTTCTGTCTATCACAATCACACAGTGGGACACTGGGGGAATCTTTTATTACTACAGCTAGAAAATAGCTGCAGAGCATCACTGTGGTCAAGGTGGAGTTTTACTGGACGACAAAGAAGTTAAGCTAGTGTATTAGATTTATAGATTCATCTAATTAATAGACTCATGTATAGATTTCCGAAGTGAACCAGTATATCAACACAGAAAAGGGAACTGCACTTGCCAAGCCATTACAAAATGACTTTAATGTAAAGCCTGCATATTTCCTGTCTAGAGATATCTTGTTATTCATGTAATCTGACTATGTTTTAGTTTGAGTGTAGGCGAGTACCGATCTGGTCCACGGACCCATTACTCACTGGGAAATATTAAAATGAAAGCACTGTGCGCAATAACATAATGAGAACAAACACCAAAAACTAATACATCCAACATGCAGCAACTCCAAATGATCCTAAACATCATCAGATGTTCCTTAATAATGTATATCATGTCAACATCATGCTGTTCCATAAAAGAATTTTGTAATATATTCCATCTAATGGAAATATAGCAGCATACTGCCGGCAAAATCCTGCATCAGCATGGTAGGTTGGTGAGGTATTGTGATGGATGAGATGACCTTTCTTTATTGTGCATGAGTTGCAAAGCCATCACTGACTTTGATTCGGTCAGCTTAAATGTTAAGGGTAGAGATATAAAGCATTTCCCACAGAAAACATTTAGTAAACGCTGATTTATGTTTAAGCCATGATTTAACACTGCTGTGTGATAAATGCTAATACTTGACATTTCAGGATGCATGGTTTATTACAGTGATAAACTGCTGTGTATTAGTATTTGGATATCTATCTAGCTATTCAAACTTAACACTGAGAGGTTTCATGATGAGCTACAGTGTTCACAAATCACTTATATTAGTTTCTATTAGTTGTCTGCACTGACAGCAATTTGTTCATTTTTGAAGAAAGCACATTACATTAAATGAAGGCATACAATTTTAACAACTAAATCAATCTTTTAAAATGTGATCAACTAAAATTTGCACAAGGTACCGCCCCATGCAGTGACACATTTTGTACCTTTATTTCTGAGAGGGTAGTTCTTTGAGTTGGGGGCTTGTTCATTGTACAGTAAAGGGCAAGACACGCATTTGCAAAGTGATTAGTTTTAATGTAATAATCAATTTAATAAATAATTTGAAACCTCTTCCTTTCTGAGTGATATAACATAACACTTTGTCAGCAGAACACAGCTCACATGCTCAATTTATTCATAATTTAATTCATTTGCTGATTTATTACAAACACAATTGCAGCTGGATGTGGGAAAGGGGTTGTTCACTCCATTAAACCACATAAAAAGAAATCAACATCCCGTCACAAGGGATGTCACAGACAAAGCAAAATGGTGGAAATCTTGTGGAATGGAAGCAATCAAACACTCTTGTTTAAAAACGATGAGTGGAACGGGACCATAGAAAATAGCAGCAGAACTCAAAAACAGCACAAAATGGATTACTTTAATAGTGTGATCAAAGCAAAATCTATTTTGATTAATCAAAACTGCTAACAGTGTTAGCCTATCTGAAATAAAATACACTTCTGGAACAAAATATACCACAGAAATGTGATGCATTGTAACACTAGGACCAAGGGATCATTAAAATTGGCAAAAATTATTATTTTTTTTTTTCCTGTGTTGTTGTCATGCGAACATGAACTTGAATCAAATCAGGTTGTTTATTTACACAGCAGGAATTCAAACAAACTAGATATGCAAAGATGAGACAGGACTGAGAGGTAAATATCATCAGGCACAATTCACAGGCAGCTCACAGACCAAAATGTTCGTAGGTGTTCACAGGTAAGTATAGAAAGGGAACTTGAGTATACTCAGTCTTCGTGCAGCGAATCCTTTCGTGAGGAAACGGGCTCAGTGAAGCGAATCCTTTCGTGAGGAAACGGGTTCAGTGACGCGAATCCTTCCGTGAAGGTTTAGGCTTTGGGCAGACAGGTTGAGGTAAGGTGCTCGTGAGAGTTGCGACCTTGAGCTCAGCCAAAGAGTGGTTTGAGAGGCTGCCTTTTGAAGTGCACAGGTGATTGGGAACAGGTGTTCAGAATTCCGGTAATTGGGATCGTGTGGTGCAACTGATCCCGGATCTGTGGCTGATGTTTGTGCGTGAGGTGTGGGGGCTGAACTGAGTTTGGGTTCTCGTGATGACGTCACATTACCCCCTCCTCCACGAGCATCTCCCGACGGAACCGACAGCGAGGGGGTTCCGGGTGTTTTGCAGATGGAGGAAAGACAGGGTCAATGTGACGTTTGAGAAGGGATACGTGAAAGGTGGGTGTGATTCGGTAGCGTGGTGGTAATTGAAGCTCGACTTCGTTGATCTGGCAGGTCACTGGGAACGGGCCAATGTACCGGAGATGAATATCCCTGGTGGAAAGCCGCATGAGTTCACCTGGCAGATATACTGGTGTGGGGGATCGTCGGGTGTCTGCCCAAACCTTGTGTCTCCGGACTGCCCTCTGGAGGTGGACATGAGCTGAGTCCCACACCCTCTCGCTCTCCCAGAACCAGTAGTCTACCGCTGGGACTGATGACGGTTCTTCGTTCCAGGGAAACAGAGGGGGTTGAAAACCTAGGACAGTGGATTCTCGTCGGAGTGAGTTTTGTGCATACTCAGCCCAGGGTAGATACTGGTTCCAGGAGTCCTGATGGTCATGGCAATAGGCTGGAAGGTAATGGCCTATCTCCTGGATCTTTCTTTCAGTCTGCCCATTCGTCTGAGGATGGTACCCCGAGGATAAGCTGATCGAGACCCGTAACAGGTGGAAGAACTCCTTCCAGACTCGGGAAGTGAATTGGGCTTCTTGGTCCGACACAATGTCCTCCGGGATTCCGAAATGTCTGAATATCTGTGAAAACAGGGCTTGGGCTGTGTCCATGGCTGTAGGTAAACCAGGTAAAGGGATTAATTTACACGATTTGGAAAAGCGATCAACAACTACTAATATCATAGTACACCCATCAGATTCAGGCAGATCTGTGGCAAAGTCAATCTCTATGTGGGACCACAGGTGTTGAGGTACCGGTAAAGGGAATAGCTTACCCTTGGGCAGACGACGTAGGGTGTTAGTTATGGCGCAGATTGAGCATCCTCGAACATAACGGCGGACATCCTGAGCCACACGAGGCCACCAAAAGCGATGTTGGAGGAGCGAGAGGGTGCGGTTGCTGCCAGGTTGCCCAGATCCCGGAGAGGTGTGAACTGAGTCCAGAAGGCAGTGACGAAGGGTGGATGGAACGTACCGTTTGCCTTCTGGACATCCCGGTGGAGCTGGTTCCTGAGCGGTGGCTTGTTGAAGCATTGAATGGGTGCGAGGAAGGCAGATCTAGGAAGGATGGATTCAGGCTCTTCTGGAGGGAGATCAGGCTGATGAAGACGAGAGAGAGCGTCTGCCTTTGTGTTCTTATTACCTGGACGGAAAGTGATTTTAAAATTAAATCTGGTGAAGAACAGGGCCCACCGGGCTTGACGGGGATTGAGCCGTATAGCCTCTCTCAGGTATTGAAGGTTCTTGTGATCGGTGATAACCTCGAACGGGTGTAGAGCTCCCTCCAACCAGTGTCTCCATTCTTCTAGGGCTAGTTTGATGGCGAGTAACTCGCGATTGCTCACCTCATAGTTTTACTCCGCCGGGGACAGTTTGCGAGAGAAGTAGGCACATGGATGGAGTACAGGGGGTTCAGCATGCCACTGGGAGAGAGTAGCTCCGACTCCCAACATGGCAACGTCCACTTCGACCAGAAAGGGACGGTCAGGATGTCGCAGAAGGGGTGCAGAACAGAATGCTTGCTTCAGCCTTTGAAAAGCCGATTGTGCTTCGGGAGTCCAGGTGAGAGACTTCTTTGCGCCCTTGAGAAGAGAGGTGAGTGAGGCAGTAGTTTGGCTGTATCCTGCGATGAACCATCTATAGAAGTTTGCGAACCCTAGGAAGCGCTGTAACTCCTTTACGGTCGTGGGATTGGGCCACTCATTCACTGCCTTCTTTGAGTCCATTTCAATACCGAGGGGAGAAATCTCGTATCCCAGGAACTGGACCTGAGTTTGGTGAAATTCACATTTCTCGGCTTCGAGGTAAAGCTGGTGCTCTCTCAGATGTTGTAGTACTTGCTGTACATGGCGGATGCGAGAGTGGAGATCAGGTGAGTAGATTAATATATTGTCGATATAGACAATCACAAATTGATGGTGCATGTCACGGAAGACTTCATTCATAAAGTTCTGAAATATGGAAGGTGAGTTGGAAAGCCGTACGGCATAACCCGGTACTCGTAGTGTCACGAAAGCCGTTTTCCATTCATCACCTCTACGGATGCGGATGAGGTTATATGCACTCCTAAGATCGAGCTTGCTGAAGATTTTGGCCTGGCGGAGTTCTTCCAGGGAGGCAGGAATGAGTGGCAACAGGTAGGCAAACTTTACGGTCTGGTCATTTAAACTAGGTAATCAATGCAGGGCCTTAGTCCTCCGTCCTTCTTGGCCACAAAAAAGAAGCTGGACGCCGCGGGTGAAGTGGATGGTTGGATAACCCCTGTTTCCCTCTCCGGGAGTGAGAGTGGATAAATACGTCCCTTGGGCAGTGAGGCACCTGGCAGTCCCAGTGACGATGAGGTGGTAGATGGGTGGCGGCGGCCTTGCTGAAGACGTCCAGGTAAGAGGGGTATTCAGAGCTGTGTTGGGACTCTCAATGGAGGTGGAGCAGCACAGGACAGTGAGATGGGAACTTTTCGGATAGGTGGGTATACAGTTCCTCTTACACTCCGCACTCCACTTTAATATCTTACCCGTTTTCCAGCGGATCTGAGGGTTGTGTTGCTTAAACCATGGACGGCCCAGGAGGATATCTACGGTGGCATCAGGCAGGATTAAAAAGGATATGGTCTCGACATGTAGACATCCTATTTGGAGTGTAAGCGGGGGAGTGCAGGAGTTAATCGACCACTTATCGCTTGGCATCGATCATTGGCATAATAGTAATAGGGCGACTGATATGGCTCACACTCACCGGAACTCGTGGAGGGCGAACAGGGCATAGCCGCAGTTGATGAGATGCATCTCCGCAGTACAGACAAAGACCGCCTTGCAGTCGACGAGTGCGCTCTTGATTTGAGAGGTGATAAGAGTCGGTGATCATGGTTTCATCCATCGGTACATTGTGGGGTGAAGGCTCAGGTGTGGGTTCGCAAGCTGTGAGGTGTTGAGATGTATTAGACACTTTGCGAAGGAAAGAGTCTAGCCCCACATTATCATCATAGATAGCCATCTGCTGGTGTACGGTGGGATTAAGACCACGGCAAAAAATTGCTAAGAGAGCAGTATCGTTCCATCCACTAGTGAGGGCCAGAGTGTGAGGAAACGGGCTCAGTGAAGCGAATCCTTCCGTGAAGGTTTAGGCTTTGGGCAGACAGGTTGAGGTAAGGCGCTCGTGAGCATTGCGACCTTGAGCTCAGCTGAAGAGTGGTTTGAGAGGATGCCTTTTGAAGTGCACAGGTGATTGGGAACAGGTGTTCAGAATTCCGGTGATTGGGATCGTGTGGTGGCAACTGATCCCGGATCTGTAGCTGGTGTTTGTGCGTGAGGTGTGGGGGCTGAACTGAGTTCGGGTTCTCGTGATGACGTGACAGTTGTATGTATTTCCTGATAGCTGAAATTTTGATGGACTCATCCTTTTTTTACAGCAAAAAATTAAATCAATCAATAAATAAAATACAAATACATAAATAAATAAAATTATATTATGTTAAATTATATCACAAATATTATATATTAGAATTAAAATTTAATTTTGAAAAAAAATGTTTTTTGTTTCTGGAAGAAACAAAGGAAGGATGAATTTTTGATGCATAATCAAATCAATCAATATTTATTTAGATTTAGCACTTTCGGTGGATAAAAATTGCCATTAGTTGCTTTTCATTGTGTGTTCATCATTTTGGACAAGTGTGTTAACTGGACTCATCTCATGATAGAAAGGTTTTAAGTCTTCTGTGTTTCATTTGAATTGTATTGCAAAACAGCGACTGAACATTGTTACTAAATCCTTAGATGATGAAAATATGTATAATTTGTCTATTTTAATTTCCATTTTCGGACAGTATACTCCCAGAAAATAAGATGCAATAGTTGTCACTGGTTGTACTTTTCACAATAGAGACCTTTTCGCCCATATTTACCCGTAAAGGGTGCAATTAAGTATCTTAAAGGTACTCAAAATGTGCATATTAGTAATAAAGTGTAAATGGTACATCCAAGTGACAGTAGCTTTTTTTAATAATTGCAAACAAAAGTATCAAGAGGTTAAAAATAGCCTAGCTGGCAGCCAAATCTCCTTTGATTATCTGACCACAAGCAACAAATAAAGTTTTTTGAATTGCCCGGCTTTGTTGATGTGACTGACCTTGGTAGTGATGTTAAGAGATGCTCTGTTGTCCAGCAGGATGGATGCCACGTCTTTGTGGCCATCGCGGGCGGCCAGGTGGAGCGGCGTGTATCCAGTTGTGGTGGTGGCGTCAGGTGAAGCCCCATGTTGCAGTAGTTGCTGAACTATATCTGGTTTTCCGAGACGACTGGATATATGCAGCGGGGTCTGATCATCCTACACACACACACACACACATTGTTAGTCTTTTTCTGTTAGTTTTGTTAGTTTTTTCTTTGTAGAGTTTATAAGATGCTAGACATTTTTTAGTATTTCCTTGCAGGACTGCCAAACTCAATTCAACAAGGCAATGCTAAAGAAGATCAGGACTCTTTTGACAGTCTTTGTGTCAGCCCAAACAAATAGGCAACTGTTTCCAATTAGTATAGATTGACCGTATTGCATTCCACAGCTGTTACATTTACATTACTTTACATTCAGTCATTTAGCAGACTCTTTTATCCAAAGCGACTTAAAAATGATGACAATAGAAGCAATCAAAACCATCAAAAGAGCAATAATATGCAAGTGCTATGACAAGTCTTGGTTCAAGGTTTTTATATAGACCCCAGAATGTGTCTGAGGTTTCGGCTCAAAATACCCCAAACATTATTTATTACATGATTTTGAAAATGCCTATTTTGAGTGGAAACCGAAACACACTTTTGTGCATGTTTCTTTAAATGCAAAAAGCATCTGCTTGGTTTTGATTATCATGTATTTTGTGCTGAAATCATGCGTTTTAAAGCTATATTAGCGCACACATCTGAAGCACAAATCACAAGCGTATGTGAGTACTAAATTAAGTCCTCTTTCATGTTTTATTGCACTTAACTGTCAAATACACACAAATCTATGTTAAAAAAACAAACAAAAGTTACAAAAACACAGTCAGTTATGTCTGTGAAGGTAAACAACTGAAAAGAAGTCGTAAGTTTATATTAGATCTGTGTATTAAGTGACTGCTGTGTAATATACAGCACCTACTGTATACTGCTGTCTACTCTGACCCAATATGAATATATAATATATAAAATAAAAACAGGACATTTTTCACTTGAATCTTACTTATAAACGAGCGTGAAGATAAACATTGCAGATTGTGTGGTTACGGCTCACTCAGGGCAAGGTTTCTGCTAATACGGCAATGTCTTTCAACAGCCGTAGGCGGGACTTGTAAAATGTGGTGTCACATTTTACGGATTTTGCTTGGCTTCACTGAAATCACTAAGTTGAGCATCTTTGCAAACACCAATAAAGTAGCACATACTTGGATTCATATCTCTCACTCACCTTGGCTTTAGCATCCACATCTGCACCATTCGCCACCAGGAATTTCACCACGTTTGTCTGTCCTGCCCTGGAAGCCATATGAAGAGCCGTCTCTCCCCTCTAAAACACACAGAGGAAGCTTCTGGAAAAAAAGGTACTACTGTGTTTGGACAGTAAGCCTTTGTGTGCGCAGACTTGGACCCTCTGCCTAAACCGTCTTGCTTTCTTTGTTTTGACACTCTCGATGGGCTGCACCCCAACAAAGCTTAATGCACGTTTCTACGGTAACAGTGGCTCGCCGTTGGCCCACCGTCTGTCTGATAGGGAACAGTCAAGCATGATTACAGTCTGACTGTACTCTAATTACAGTAGACTAAGGAGCTCCAACCTGCGGTCAGACGTGTGTTTAAGCACATGGATGGAGACTGTTATTACCCTAAAAGGCTGTATGAAACGGGAGACCAAACCAGTGTGGCAAGCAATGACACGTTCCAGAGAGGAACATGGCTGGACTTCACTAAAATGTTTAGCTTTACTTTCTTTTTTCATTATCAAAAGGAAACTGTTTGTTTAGTGCTGGTGGGCTTGGGGACGGCTGTACTCACCACATTCATCGTGTTAGGAGACGATCCGTGATTTGTCAACTGAGTCACAATGTTTTCATGGCCCATAAAAGCGGCCACATGAATCGGCGTGAGTCCAGACTGCCAGAGACACAGAAATATGCAGCTTTGAAGCACTGGGAACTGCATGCTAAAGCAAATATTACCTCATTTCAAAACGCACATGTTGTTTTTCAAAATAACAGCATATCTGATTGAAACACTTTACGTCTAACTCTATTGTGCTTCAATGTTATGCATGAAAACCTCAGATTAAAGATAAACCAAGCTGAGAAATAAAGGTGCAGTTGTGAGAGACTGCATACACAAGAAATAGTCATAATGACTAGAAACAACTGCAAGATTTAAAGCCAGAATGCTGGATATTAAGTCACACTGTGAGTTTAAAGTTAAAATTATTAAAAAATTTAGTAGTAGTTTTGACATATAAAGTCACATTGTGAAATGTTTAAATTCAAAAAATGCATGAATTCAGTTACTGTATTTCAGCCACATGTAGAGACAATTGTGAGCTATATGCAAAAAAAAAAAACTTTTGAGACAAAAACAGGCTTTGTAATTTCATTTAATACCACAATGTTTCTATTTGGAGCAATCAGAAAAGTAGGAGGGACACTTTATCAACTTTGCTCATGAATATTAATTAGGTGACATAACATTCATATTTGGCTGATTGGTAAAACGCAGGTAAAAGTTCTGAAAATGCAGCCAGCTGGTCTTAAAGTCATAGTTCTTTAAATCATATATAAGCAAATAAAACCCCCCAAAATAATTATGTGCTAAAATTGGGGGAGATATGTCTATCCATTTCTAATGGTTGCTACATCTGGTTCTCACACACAACACCTACATTTCTTTCAAAAACATAAGCAAGCTTTGCAAATGTACAGTAGCTATCCAGAAAACATCTTAATCTCTCACCTCAGTCACAGCCTGAATGGACGCTCCGTGTTTCAGCAGCAGCTCCATCACTTTAATCCTGTTCTTCTTGCAAGCGATGTGAAGTGGTGTGAAACCATTCTACAGAGAGAGAAAAGAAGATTCTGGTGGCTTTTACTCCAACTTACTAATGAAAATCTGGTTGCTTTCTGCCCGTAACCGGATGATTGAAAGTTAACAAAGCTTTGTGTGAAAACACGTGGCTTCTGCTGCTCAATGCTTGGCAGACTTGTCTTTCTACAGTTTTCTTTCTTTCTTCCTTTTTTCCTCATAAACTGCAGAGACACGCCCGTTCTGTAACCATTACTTCAGAGCATGACAGTATTCACTGTGCTCTTTGCCAAAAGAGGCTTTTTACAGATCACCATGGTGCTGTGCAGAAACAAAACATGTTACATGTCAAAACCTTCCCTCCAAGTGCTCACATAAAAAATTTGGAGGGTACCATCTAAGGTGGGAGTCAAAGGGGGAAAAAAGAATTTCTGGGATTTTATGAGACTAGTAAGCTCTGTTTTTTTTGGTGGTTTTTTTACCTTAGTAAACAAAAAGTTTTCCTGAATCAACACAGCATTTCTCTCAGTTAATGGGGGTTTGGACTACAATCTAATTGTTTGATTGTATACTGTAAAAAAATTAAGTTGTAAAAAAACACAAAGTTTAAAAAATATATTATTGCATTGGAGTACACTGCAAAAAAATGGCCGTGATTTTAACGGTAAAAATGTCTCAAGGTTACGTATGTAACCCTAGTTCCTCGAAGAAACGAGACGTTGCGTCGACAAGATGCTATGTGGAACGCCTCCAGCATGACGGCTCTGAATATTATGTGTAATCAGTCCAATGGATGGGCGAGACATCATAGGCAGATGATGTCATTGGCCAGGAAGAATAAAAGCACGTGGAGTGCAGCTGGCTTCAGCTTCAATGTTATGAAGTGAGCGCAGGCAGGGATGCCGGAAGTGTGGTCACAAGACGCGGCGTCTCATTCCTTCGAGGAACTAGGGTTACATACGTAACCTTGAGACGTTCCTCTTCAGGAACTCGAGCCGCATCGACAAGACGCTATGGGGAACGAGATGCCAACACCCCCAGACTTGCAAATCCCTGTCTAGTGTGTGTACCTGCACAGCTAGGGCAAGAGAACAGAAGAGCCTGGAGTGGCTCGCAAGTCCAATCCGTAGAAACCGACAAACATGTTGGGGGGAAGACCTTCCCACAGCGTTACAGATCTCCTGTATAGAGACCCCAGATATCAAGGCTTTGGAGGCTGCCACACTCCTAGTTAAATGAGCCTTTACTTCTAGCATCGGCGGGAGACCAGAGAACTCATAAGCATTATTGATGGCATCCACAATAGCTTCTTCTGGCCGGGCTCCCTGAAGGGAGGAGGACTGAAGTCCTGCAGTACAATCGGCTGTGGTGTAACTGCAGGGACCCTCAAAACGTACTCACAGGATACGGATGAAGGGGCCACTGCGATCTGAGATCTCCCCTATGGGCTCAACAGGTGGCCCACAGAGGGCCTCTAACACCACGGCCAGATCCCACATAGGGAATTGGGATTGTACTGGAGGCCTCAACCTCAGTGCACCGCGGAGGAAACGTGTAACCAGGGGGTCTCTACCAACTGTGTGTCCACCGAGAGAGGTGTGGTAGGCCGATATTGCCGCCACGTAAACCTTCAAGGTGGAGTGGGTGACCCCAGTGGAGAATCTGGCCTGCAGAAACTCCAGCACTGTACCAACTGGGCAGTTAACTGGATCCTGCCGGCGTTCTCTACACCAAGAAGTGAAAAGTTTCCACTTCAGGGCATACAGTTTCCTTTTGGATGGAGCTCTGGATTGGAGGATGGTCTCGACAACCTCGGTTGAGAGACCGGAGGCTATGAGTTGTGCCCCCTCAGTGGCCACACTCGCAGCTTCCACAACTCCGGGCAAGGGATGCACGATGGTGCCCACTGCCTGTGAAAGGAGGTCCCACCTGACTGGAATCTCCCATGGAGAGCCGTCTAGGAGGGCCATCAGGTCCGAGAGCCATACTCGGCCCGGCCAGAACGGCGCAACAAGTATTAGACTGACCGCGTTCCGGCACACTCTCTTCAGAATTCCTGGGAGCAGAGCGATCAAGGGAAAGGTGTACAGATGAAGCCTCGGCCATGTCTGTACCATGGCATCCAGCCCCAGTGGAGCTGGATGAACTAGAGAGAAGCTGGATGAACATTGCGCATTTTAGAGCTGCAAAGAGGTCCATCTCTGCTTGAAAACTCTCCAGATCTGCTCCACCACCTCCGGGTGGAGCATCCATTTCCCGGGCTTCAGCCCCTGCCTTGACAGGATGTCTGCTCCTAGGTGTAGATGCCCAGGAATGTAGACGGCTCTCAGTGAGAGGAGTCTGTCCCAGGCCCACACAAGGATCTAGTGTGCCAGCTTGTATAAGGGGCACGAACGCAGATCTCCTTGGTGGTTGATATACGAGACCACTGATGTGTTGTTGGTGCGCACCAACACATATCGATCTCTTACATCTGGGAGGAAGTGTTTCAGGAAACGAAACACGGCCAGCATCTCTAGGCAGTTGATGTGCCACGTGAGATGGCGACCACTCCACAGACCGTGGGCTGAGCGGTCTGGTATTACTAGAACTGCTAACTTGGTGCCCTGAAGCGAGGTCTGGCAGGAGACGACCGATCTAGCTGCTCTAGAGACCTCCAGAGGAGGATAAAAAAGACTGAAAGCAGCGCTCGCCCTGAAACACTGGCAGGGTTAGCAGATCGATCTCCTGAGGGCACTGAGGAGAGACAGGCACCATGTAATGCGGTGTGCGCCGCTCTTCCCCAGAGGGGGCTGGCCCTCAATAGTCCTGGTCCATAGACACCAGGATGTTTTAGCCGAGGACTAGCAAGAATGACGGTCCACTGCATCGCCTCCTGCTAAAAACCCTCCGGCCAGGGAGCATCACTCGGACTTCACTTAATGTGAGTCTGAGAAATGACACTCCCTGACTGAGGAACATGGAACATGAACTCAATTGGTTCATCATGTGACTTTCTCATCACCACCTGCATTTGGTGCTTATCAGTGTATTTAAAAAGTACAATACAGGTTTCAGTACTTTAATAGGTTGGTATATTAACATTATATCAGTTAATGAAATTACGGTATTTAACTGTAAATTTGACTTAAAACTGTAAAACCTAAAATGTTGTTACTATATTTTTTATAGTCGAATTCTGGCAACCACAGCTGCCATTTTTCAACCGTAAATTTTTTACCATACTTTGTAATTCTTTGTGAAATTTCCAAATTTGGTTTTACATTAATCTTTTTTTAGTGTGTTTTAAGAAAATCATACAGGTTTGGACAAATTGAGGATAAGTAAATGACAGAATTTTCTTTTTTGGTTAACCTGTGGACAGTTCTTGGCCAAAATATTGCAAAGTGTACCAGACCTAATGCATATAGCCAAAAATTCTGGCAATGGGAGTGGTGTTTAGGGTGTTCTGTTTGTTAGGTAGGATCAAAAAAGAAACAAATCCAGAAACATTACACTTGTCGCCTTACCAGTGCTTTGGCATTAGGATTGGCTTTCTTGTCCATGAGGACATTGGCAACTTTGTAGTGTCCACAGTGTGCAGCGACATGCAGGGCTGTCAGATAATCGTTGGTGACGTCATCCACGGGCACGTCATGATGAAGCAAGAGCTGAACGCAGTTCAGATGATCTCCTTGCGTGGCCATGTGCAATGGTGAAAGGCCGTTCTGTTGAAACACAAAACATTCTAAGTTATGCTGAAATGAAATAACTGAAGAACTTTCACTTCTCCATTCTCTAATTTGTAGGAATCACAGATGGATCAAATCTAAAGCAGTTTTTCATCTTTCTAAGAATTCAGAGAAGCAAATGTAAACTTTTAAAATCTAATAGAGCCATAATCCCCCCCCTCAAAAAGGACATCTGGGGTGAAAGAACAGCAAGAGGGTATTTATACGTTACTATTTGTACTAAAACAATTGCTCCATTGTGACACTAATCGGCTGGGATATTATCTAATTTGGCGAGAAGTCTGTGACCATGTTTTGCTTTGCTTTCAGATTCCAGGAAAGTGTTCAGTGATGCAATGGAAAAACAGAAGAAAAAATGATAATGTCACATCTGCATACACTTAAAGGAACAGTTCATTCAAAAATGATGTCATTCCCTTGCCATCATGTCATTCAAAGCCCATATAACCCTTATTGGAACAAAAAAAAGTTGGTTTAAAAGTCGAATAATAATAATATTAGCATTTATGCATTTAGCAGACACTTTGATTCAAAGAGCAATAAAAGCAGTTTGTGTGAGTGTGTATAGTAAGTGCTTTTTCAAATTTGTGATGGTTTTAGCAGTTCAAGTCTGGCAGTTCAGTCCACCAGAGAGGATGAAGATTTTGGAAAGTGACTTTTTACCTCATCGTAAATGAAAAACAAGGAAATATGCATATTATTATAGATTTGACTGCACTAAGACTATTGGAAAAGAATAGAACTTCAGCTAAACTGAGCTGGATAATAACACTAAGTTTGTAACTTTGACGTAGTTATTGAACAGAACTGAATCTACACAGAAGTGGTGTGGATCTGCTTATAGAACTGAATGAACATTAAACTAAATTAAGCGGAATAACTACACTATTGTCAACTGTAGAGGAAAAAGAAATTGCTTCATTATTTAACAATTTAGCAAAATTAACGCTGCTTTTTCCCTGTTTATTACTGTAAATCTGCTTTTAAACAATTTTTGCTTTTAGCATTTCATTCTGTTTGGTACATAAAGTTCCCATTTACTTTATATACCAAAAAGAGCAGCATAAACATTCTTCAAAATATCTCCTTTTGTGTTCCACAGTAGAGGTTTGAAACAACATGACCGTGAGAAAATAATTATATGCATTTTCTGGCAGAATATATATTTATGTGCAAAACACCACATCTAACCTTTGTCTTAGAGAGGATAGGTGCGCCACGATCAAGTAACATCTCAACTACTTGCTCATGACCGCTCCTCGCTCCACAATGTAAAGGTGTCAGACCGTCCTGGAGATTTGAAAACAAGCACAAATATATATTACACACTGTCCCACCGGTAGGTGCCAGAATCTACAAGCATCAGCCATCATTAACATTGGAGTCCTTCCCATGTGACATGCGCCAATATGTCAAATACACAATGAAAGACAGCAATCCCCTACTGGAGAAAAAGAAGTGAGCAACATCTGTATGCAATTTCTCTTCGACATTGGAGCCAAACACATGTAAACCTGAGGGCTGCGGTTGCTATCATTTATTAGAATCAAACGGCATGTATCCCTGAATTATCCCTTCCAAATAAATTCTCTTTTCATCTTAGAAAGCATCTTGTGTTTCTAAGAAAGCAGCTGAAAATGGCCACGAATGAACAGCAACTGAATTCGTTTCTTCTGAATCTTAATATGTAATTTGTTCATAAATTACAGCTTTTTTTCTTTCCAAGTCTTATACTATAGAATATACACATGCCGTTGTGCAATAAATGCAATGGGGAAAACCATGCGCTCACTTCCTGTGATGAGTTAAATATAGAGCTGGAAAAGAAAGACGTTCTGTGTGGTTTCTGCTTGTGGCACTGACCTTGGTTTTGGCATCGATTCGGGCTCCTCTCTCCAGCAGCAGCCTGACCATATTGGCATTTCCTCTTTTCGATGCCACATGGAGAGGTGTGATGTCATTCTGCCACAACAAAAAGACAAAACTAACATTTAGACACATAATCAAGTTCAAAAGAACACGGCTGATTACATGTAAACACATACTATATTGGTGACTGCATTACATCTGCCATATCTGATGAACTAATAATAATTTTTCTATAGATAATCACAAAAAATTTTAAAGGAAGGAATTATTTTTAATAATTTTATTAAAAAATAGTGCACTTTTTCCATTAAACATCACTTCTTATTGTTAAATCACTCTCTGAAAATGTGTATTAGTCCATGGTGGTTCTTGTGTTAAAAATTTACTTATTGTGTATTTTTCACAGTTTTAGTCATTTTATTTCATTGTAAACTAAACTAACGCTACTACAAATGTCAAATGGCTTAATAATTTAATGGCAGCAAACATTATGTACACAAAATTGCTGAAATGAAAACTTAATTTTCATTGTAAATGCTTATTATTCATCAAAAAAGAAGTTAACAATGACAAGAAGTAGACAACATGTAGTAATCCGCAGACAAATCTACAGAAATCTGTACCAATCAACAGCATGCATTAATGTTTCAACAGGCATTGTTTTATTTTACTACTGTATATTTCTTCATTTAAAAAAAAAAAAAAAAACACACACACACACACAAGCAAAGTGATGATGTCAGGCTGAATTATGCCTATGCTCTAAAACCATATATACATTAATACAGTCTCCAATAATTATAGTATCTCTAAATCTGTTTACTTTGAATATAGGCTAGTTTTTATTGTGCCTTAATTTGTCTGCATGCGTGATGATATGTTGCTTATCGAATACAAGCATGATATGGGATCTTCAGTGAATAATATGTGTTCCATCTTAGAGATTTTCTACAATGTTGCACAAATTAGAGATTCTGTCCATAGCTGCATAGGCACAAATGAATTGCACAACGTCATATTGTAGTCACTGTCGTATTGGGCTATACCACCCTCTAGTGATAGCTTACAAAATTTACTATGACGGACTGCTTAGCATTTTATAAAACATGGTGGATCCCACGCAGTCTGATGTAAAACATCATAGGAGTAATGTTGTCACTTATGTTATGCTAAAACTGTGGGGGATACTGGGATACGATGGGTCTAAACCAGTGCAGGGTAAATCTGTGTATGCAGTGCCAAAATGGTGTCTGGATCAGGCATTTTACCTTTTCATCAGGAGAATTATACATTTATTTGTCTGAATTTGTTTGGCTAAAAAAACAGCACTGGGACACTGCACTGATTGTATCATGCATCAGTGTTCAAGGCATTCCAGATCAGAGTATATGAGAGTTTCCTGAAAAAAAGGATACTACACATTCTTTATTTGTGAGAAATTTTCATTAAATATTGTGTAAATATACACCATCCTTTTAGGAGCAATTTCAATCCGTGCTGTAAATATTGTATGATGTGGTTCTCCTCAGGGACAAAAAGACACCACATATAGAGAATGACCCCGTTCTGACCCCAGTGTAGTTCAGGCTACGCACTTCACTATTATGGAATCCTTCAACAGGAGTTCATGTCCTTACCCTTGCCTTGAAGTCTACGCCAGCCCCACGGTTCAGAAGCAGGGTCGCTACGTTGATATTACCGTAATGAGCTGCAATGTGGAGAGGGGTGAAACCACTCTGGAGAGGGACAGAGAGAAATAGAGCACAGGGGTCAAAATGTCACATACAGAACTCTGAAGGCCCTGACCCCAAGTCACCTGACCTGACCTCATCCTCTACATATGAAAAGACGACACCAGGCCAGGCATGGTGCAGTAAATCAGTAAAACAGATGACCTTAGCACAACACTGAGAGAAGACACATCCTTCACTTGATCCCTCGCACCATGTAAACTCAATCTGGCTGATTAATTCTGATTAATCTTTATTTAATCCAATACATTAAGCTCACCATTGCTGTGGTTGCAATAGATGGGAGGGTTTTTTCATTTTAAAGGATGTGCTTACCTCACATATACAAAGCCTTTATAACAGCAACCTTCAGCCCAAATTTGAATTAACATTTACAGTACATACAGTACAAAGCTTTAGTGGAGGTGAACCCATGATGTTATGTGTGCGAACATGCATACAGTGCACTGCATTTAACAATGTGCTGTTAAAACTTATATATACTTATACCAGTTTGTCTAACTATAATCACAAATATGATTTTAAATTATTTGTTATTTGAATATGTATTTTATATAGTAAACAATAGGTTTAGTAGTCAGTAAGTCACTGACAGTTGAGCTGTAGCTGTACATGAAAAATCATACTATTATTCTCAGTTTTGTAAGTGGTTAATACTGTATTTAAGTTACATATCATGCAGTGCAAATCAGAGCTGTTAAGTTGCAGGAGAGCTGGAAGACATCTGGAAGCCATGCTGACTGTGAAGAGAAGAGAAGAGAAGAGAAGAGAAGAGAAGAGAAGAGAAGAGAAGAGAAGAGAAGAGAAGAGAAGAGAAGA
>JAUCMR010000024.1:1622163-1641458 GCA_032357425.1 Enteromius argenteus
GAGAAGAGAAGAGAAGAGAAGAGAAGAGAAGAGAAGAGAAGAGAAGAGAAGAGAAGAGAAGAGAAGAGAAGAGAAAACAAAATGAGTATTAAATGAGAGGAGATAAGACAGGAAAAGAAGAAATGAAACAGATAAAGCATGATGTCACAAGATAAGAAGAGAAGAAATTAGTAGAATAGAGGTGTAAAACAGAAGAGGAAAGATTAGACCATCCAGATAAGAATAAGAGACAAAACAACAAAATGAAATCAAAGGAAATGAAGTAGTAAAGAGAACGAAGAAATTAAACAAGAAGAGAGTAGAGGAGAAAAGAATTGAAGAGATGAAAGTAGAAGAGAAGAGAAGGTCAGTAACTCTTCTGCTGACACCTGCTAGGGGGGAATGTCATGCATGAGACAGGACGAATACTCTGCAGCTGAGGAGTCTGATTCTGTGCAACTTTCTTCTTCAGGACAGTACTAGATGTCTGGGCTTTGGTCTAAAAAGGTCATTTAGATTTATAGTTAAAAGGAAGTATAAAGCGTATTCTGACATTCAAAATTCAAGCTGGTTTTACCATGAAGGCACACTATTTTGATCACCAGAATATGTTGTGTTTTGGGATAGTTGTGTGCAAGCTTCTTTGCTACGCTAGCCACTAAGACTTGATCCATTTTATAACGTACTGTAAGGTAATTGCATGGTTTTATTGGTCCATCAGCTAGACCTGCATAAGCCAGTTGGTACAGCACAGACATTTGTGGTAAAACTATCCCATTATACAGAAACAGTCATCGGGCCAATGGTATGTGTGACCAAATGTCGGAAAACATACAATCGTGATCTTGCAATTCCATTTCCAATACAGATATTACACAAACAAAACAAAAAATCTCTCAGCTGCAGACCTCGCCCGACTAAACCAGAGTGTTTCCTCTCCATGCTAGTTTTCCGCTAGCCATTAGTAAGAGAAGCGCCAATTTACTGAGACAAAAAAGCAATGAGCAGGGGCAGAAGGGGGTGAGGCGGCAGCCACAGCAGCAGCGTGATGTGGGCGCTTTGTGAGGTGTGTAACATTTGTACATGTATACCTCTGTCGTTCTATTCACCATCATCTAGAAGGACCACCAGAGTGGGAGGAGAAAGAATGGTCTGATTAGTGTTCACAAAGTCACAATGGGAGCATCAAGCTGTACGGTGGCTACATCGTGAGGGAGAGCAACAAACCACACATCACACGACACCACAAGGGCTTAACTGGATGGTGCATACTAGTTGTCTTCGGTTTGGTATTTGCTTTAAACTGGCATGTGATTGAAGATGACGTTTTAAGTAAATTTACAATGAGCATCTCCCATCATGCACCATTGAATTACAGCCACCACAAAGTCTGTTTAGATCAATATTACGTTAATTCCAAAATACAATAATCATCTGATTGTGTTTGAATGGAAAGCACCATCAAGTTCTAGATGTAAATTAAAGGAAAACCTTGACTGTATATTGATGAAGGTACCTTGGATTCGACATCTGCATTGTGGTCGTTCTGCAGGAGCAGTGCCGCTGCTTTGGTGTCGTCCTTACGAGCGGCGATGTGCAGGGCAGGTAGCCGCACCTTCCCCTTGGTGTCATTCTCCAGAAGCAGAGACACCACCTGGTCATGACCCTGCTGGAGAGCTACGGCCAGTGGAGTAAAACCATCCTACAAGCACACAACACAAGAATCCTTGAGTAGAAATGTAAATCTTAAAGGTAAACTTCAGAACTCTGGGGAATATCTGTGGTGGTGGCAACATTCAAATTTTCTTGCAGAGTAAGTGTTTATATCAATTGTGATTTAGCATGCTCTTCTACAGGGATAGACAACTCTGGCTCTTAAGAACGATCCACTTCCCTGCAGAGTTTTGCTTAGCCCTATTTAAGCACACCTGAACAAGCTGTCTTTAGAATTACTTGAAAACCAAAGGCAGATGAGTTTTTCCAGAGATAAAGAGCTTAACAAAATAGATCTCGAGAGCCAGAGTTGCCAGGTACTGCTCTTCAAAGTCAGGTGTGTCCAAACCTGGTGCTGAAGGGTCAGTATCCTGCAGAGATTAGTTCCAGTCCTCAAGTACCTAATCAATTATCTTCTTTACTAGAACCTTCCAAGGAAATGTGTTTAAGCAGGTTGGAGATAAACTCTCCAGGACATTGGCCCCCAGGAGAAGGACTGGACAACCTAACATGATGAATCTAATATTTTGAAATATACATATAGTTTCCTGTGACCACTATATTAGAGCAGATGCAAATGACTACATCAAGACCATAGAGATATTAAGAAGAGATTCGTATAGCAGGGGTGTCTGATCCTGCTCCTGAAGGTCCAGTATCTTGTAGAGTTTAGCTCATGTCCTTATTAACCACAACAAAACAAACTCAACAAGGTCTTTAGGATTACTAGAATCTTGCAGGTGTGTTGACACTAGAAGGAGAGTTGCCTTTCAGGAACAGTATTGGACACACCTGTTGTAGGACTTTTTACTCTCAGTAATCTAGAGGTAGCTAATTAAACTTTAATATGGTGGTCACATCTAACCATGTTTACACTTCAAACTATCAGATTCATTCACATTAAAACCAGCTGGCCAGTCATGTTCCTAGAGGGCCAACGT
Source organism: Enteromius argenteus (assembly GCA_032357425.1). Lineage (NCBI taxonomy): Eukaryota > Metazoa > Chordata > Actinopteri > Cypriniformes > Cyprinidae > Enteromius > Enteromius argenteus. The sequence goes on from JAUCMR010000024.1 coordinate 1,624,797, forward strand.
CCTACAGAGTTTACAGTAGGACCTACCGCCATAACACACTTGCTTGTGTGTTTGAGAAGGATTAGAGCTAAACTCTGCTGGAATGTTGTCTTCCAGGAGCAGGATTTGACACCCCTGTCCTACAAAGATGTACATCCAAAAAATATGTCATCAGCAGTACTGGTCTTCTCTCGTACGCAAAGAATGCAAGTTATGTAGGGTCCCTGAACCACAAGGGTAGTTTGCAGATGTTTGATTAATAATCTATACCATCAAGGCTAGGAGGAAGTTTAACTTTGTTGGCAGTATTACAGTTTTACATCATGTTCCTAACTAGAATAATACCAACATTTTTATTTTTAAACTTGGCATAAGGAAAGAGTGTTTTAGGGACAAAAACCTTAAAAATAAGATGCATGTACAGTCTTGTGAATTGCTGAATTGTAAAATTTCTGAATGCATTTATTTAATACATTTTATGCTTATTAAGACAATCAGCTTCTAAATTAACTGGACTGCAGGGAATATAATATAAACAAAGTTATATTCTAGTTAATGACAGAATGACAGAAATACGAGTAAAAACTTTGATGCAATTGTAATGCATGTAACCTTTTACAATTTAAGTCTGAATTTCAAACAGATCTTCATTCTCCCCAACATGGATCATTAACATGCAAACAGCTCTTCAAACACTGAAGTGTTCTCTGGTGCATAATTACTGTCTGAGAGACACGAGGACCTGGTACATTCTCAAGGACAGTGACGTCTGGCGCCCTGCTCTGTCATGCACCCACCCACACACACACACACACACACACAACACACACTCCAAGCCAGGCATTCAATACCCTCACTGCGCAACTAGTGCTTGCCTGCTGCCTTGAAAAGGACAGCAAGGTCACTGGGTATTCTGAGCTGGCATTTGTACGTATCATTGCTAGAAATACGTTGTTTCAGAGGGCTGCTGGGAATTGCAGTGAGGTAAGTGATGGATGGAGAGGAAGAAAAGGTTTTGCTCACCTCTGTGGCAATGCTCTGACTGGATCCGTTATCGAGTAGGAATTTGACGACGTCCAGGTGGTTTTCCTGGGCAGCCATGTAGAGTGGTGTGAAGCCATTCTGTAGCAGAAACATAAATGCTTAGAAATGCTGTGACTTGAATGCAAGATTAGATGAGATTAGATCACAGTATATGCCTCTGACATACAGAAGCCTCATCTCCATCATACTGAAGTGAAGCTGATTTCTCCAACAAGCTTAAGATCTTATTTGAAATACATATAAACTTCAACTATACAGTATGTCTTTTCATTAGAATTTAACAACTGGCTTCTTTTTAATTCATGAGTGTGAATTGAATTGGCCATGCCCACATGAAGTTGAACTAAAATGTCAGGAAGAGGAAACACAGAGAGAAATGTAAATATAAATGTTTGCACATAAACACTGTTCATTTTGAAGTTTAATATTGAACAAAACAATAAACACAATAAAATCTCCACTGCATTTTTCAAGCACATGATAAATAATGTTTCAATTGTTGGTGATCTTAAATGTGTAGTAAACCATAAGATAGCTATGATTAGCTAGCACAGTTATTAGCAGGCCCAGACAGAATTAACTGACATTTCTCACAATGAACAATTCACAGAATTCTGTAAAAACGTAAGTTAAAAATGTGTTAATCTGTAGAGGTTTTTGTTATGCAAACCCAAATTTAGTCTGGGTCAGCACTAACATACAGTACCACAGATGAAATGAGTCAGCTACAAAAGTAGCTAGCTAGCTAATACTGACAAATGTGGAGTACAAACAATGTGCATCCTTTTTTATACTACAGTGCAAAAAGAATAACCTTTAAAAAATATACTGTTCCAGCAGACCCCTGTTTTCAAACATATAACTATTTGCAATCAGCCTCTTCATTTACCAAGTGAGTGGCTCTATTTTAAGCACTGCAGTGTGAGAAAGCAGAAGCAGGCAGCACTTGTGATAAGTTCTGGAGATAAAACATAGTCTGTCTCTAGTCTCCCGCACACGTGTGTTTAATTTTGGACTCCCCGAGGATTGTTTCGGTGACAAGGCAAAAACGCATGCATTACTACAACTATCGACCATACCAGCTCCCAAATCCCAACAGGTTCTTCTCAAAATGGAGACATAACTAGGCTATATTTAATGCAGCACTTCAAAATTCTTTTAGAGCTGTTTGAGGACAAACTGAGAACTTGTCAGGTATCAGGAACCTGCAATGCAACGCTGAAGCAACTCACATTCTCTGGGAACAATGCAATGGATATTATCATAAACTGACTTTTATGGTTTATCAATCAACCATAGTCAACCAAAGTCATGACAGAGCAACAGAATCCTTTGAAGAGAATCTTGTTGAAGAAGTTAGTTGTTGTATCTGTACAATGAAACATCCAGGAGGCTAATGAGCAGTAGAATGTTGAATAAAAAAAAGTGAGTCAGTTTTGCTTTTTCATGTTTTTATTAAATTTTGAAGGTTCTGTATATTGAGCCATTATATATTTTATGTTAATTGTACATTGCTACTGTATTTTGTGTATGTTACTTAGTTTTATCCTAAATGTAAAAACATAATAATTTAATTCATTTCAACACATATGCTAAATCTATAGCATTCACCATATTTTCTCACTGGCAACTAAGAAAACTGGGTTTTAAAGAAAGTTTCCCGCTCATAATTACGGTATTGAGGAGGAAATTATGCGTGTTCAACTTGTAAATGCATAAAGTGCATAAATACTATCTTTCTCACGTGACTTGAATGCACCATAAGAATGGAAGAGTTTAACAGTAAATTAAAGGCCACTCAAGCGCTGACTATACCTGAGACTGGGCGTTGATATTTGCTCTGTTATTCACGAGTTCCTTGACAACATCCGCCTGTCCAGCGAGGGATGCTATGTGCAGAGCAGAGTTGCCTTTCTGGAACCACAAGAGAACAGTTTGATTCAATGTATACAGTGACCCTATGTTTTTTCTACAGACCAGCTGTGTTTCGAAATGCTTCCTCACTATTTCTGTCACTGTTCTAGTACATAAATATCACTTTGAAGAATCCATTTTTCTTCAGAGTTTCTAAAACCTCTATAGACATCCTCTTGAAGATCCTCAGCATGAAAAAGTAGACCTAGCGCTTGGTAGAGCCTCAAAGTCAACCTGAACATCAAGCAACAGTGACTTTGAAGATTTGCTGATGCAGCAAAGTGAAGTCAAGCACAGCTGAGTAACACACTTGTCATCTTTAATTCATGTGCTCAGCTATCTATACTAGTGTAAATATTGCCTTTATAGTGGTGTTATATATCTGATCTGATGAGGGGGTCTTACCTTTGTTGCGGCGTCTACAGCGGCGCCTAGTTTAATAAGCTCGGCCACAACCTCCACATGGCCTTCTTTAGATGCTAGATGAAGAGCGTTCAACCCATTCTGTATCCAGAGAAACAGATGAGTCATAAGAATACAGTCAATAACGGCTTATTTAAATTATTTGGAATTATAAATAAGCGTATCAGACAGAATATATTATTTAATGGTCTAAATCAGAAATTGAAGTCTCTCGTATTCTTACAAAGGCTGCATTTATTTGATCAAAAATACAGTAAAAACAATGGCTTTGTATATCTTATAACTATTTTTAAATAACTATTTTCTATTTTAATATATTTAAAAATGTATTTTATTCCTGTGATGCAAAGCTGATTTTTCAGCATCATTACTCCAGCTATGAGCATCACATGATTCCTTGGAAATGATTCTAAAATGCTAATTTGCTGCTTAATAAACATCAGTGTTGAAAACAGATATGCTGCTTAACAGTTGTGATAACCATAAAGTTTAAAAAAAAAGAGCATTTATTTGAAAATAAAATCTTTTGTAGCATTATAAATATCTTCACTGTCTATTTTGATTAATTTAATGCACCCTTGTTGAATAGAAAAAAATATTGATTTCCTTTAAAACACATCTTATTGACTCCATCCTTTAGAAAAGTAGTATATAGTACAAATTAAATGTTAATTTTACAAAAACAAAGATGTATAACCTGGTTGCAGATGTTGATGTCCACACCAGACTTTATGTAATCGAGGGCCTTCTCGAGGTTCCCAGCTCGGGCCGCTCTGAGGTAACTGGCATTACTGTCAGTCTGAAAGAGAGAGAAACAACAATCAGATCTTCCTTTTCACCACCCATGACTGATCAATAGGAACCAGTAACACCACGAGCTGATGCTTTCAATTATAAAGACAGAGAAAGAAGTCCTTGAAAAAGACAAGTTAACAAACTTCAATCTATAGCATTGAGCAAAAACCAAAGAGATAAAAGAAAGACATAAAGCATATTATTGCTGGACATGGCAACCACATAACAACATACAGACAAGCACCAACAATTTTTTTTTTTCTATTTTGCCCAATCAAGTATCAAGTGCTTTGACAAGTGAAGTATAGCTGAGATCTGCAAACGAATGACTGATTGTGGAGCAGGTCACTGCCAAGAATCCCTCTGCCGCTCATGTGTCTGGTAATGGGCTAGCTGACATTTGTAATAACAGAAACGCAAATAAACAGTAATTCTGTGGCTAAACTGGATGTTGTTATGTAAAACAGGGCCTGAGAAACAGCAAGGAAATGTCACAGCTCTAAGAGTGGGATTCCAGAGGCATTCACACAGGAAGTCATCAGCATGAGGAGCAGTAATGGATGCTTTCATTCTGTCAGAGTAAAGACGTCACACACCTGACTAAGCATACTGGAATTACATGAGTGCGCCGGTCTTTTCCATCCTCCTCATCATTTTTTTTCCATTTGGAAAAGTGGTTTTGCAGGTGCATTTGCTGAACCAGTAAAATTTTGAATCTCACAAAGAAAATAAATACTTTTAATAAATAAAAAATATTTTTCAGAATTCAAGTCATGTTTCTAAAAACGTGCTGTGACTGACTTCTGTTCCACATCGATTTATATAATGCAATTAATGACATGAATGAGAAAGGTACATGAGCTTAAGTTTTTTTTTAAATTGCATGTTCTCTCACCACAATGATTTCAAATCAAAATATTTTTTTTAAGCCAGAGGTTTATAAGATTTATATATATATAAATGTCACTATAATTTGTTAGTTTTATGCTTATATTTTTCATTCATGTTCGGTTTTAAAAATAAAGTGGGTAGTTTTATATATATATATATATATATATATATATATATTTCATTTTTGATTGACGCATGACCAGACATTTCTTGAGAGTCTTTGTATGATTCTAATAAAAACATAAAAGTATGTTTTTTCCATGTGCATGGTAGCCCTATATCATAATAAATAAATAAATACATAAATCCACGCCTTCCACTAAAGTCCAGCTTTATATTAGAAACATGTAAAGAAGGAAAATTGAAGCTTCTAGTATGTGATCATCTAGCCACATGCTAATTCCATCACAATGTGTCAGCTGTAATGAAATAGATGTTAACTGCTGTCCATCCTCGTTTAATGCCAGACATACTTCTCATGATTTACTGTTACATCTGTCTATGCATTTCTATTTTAACAGGTCTCAGTGCATAAAATGCTAAAACATTTTGTACTCTAAAGATATGAATAAAGTAAATAAAAACAGGACATGTAAATACTCAAATCCAACAATTCAACACAATGCTGATACATGACATTAATAAGCATGTAATAACTGTAGATCTGAGAATAAGGAGTGGTCTGGGCCAACAGTTCAGAGTCTAGATATTTACACACTGTCAGAGAGAGAGAGAGAGAGAGAAAGAGAGAGAGAGAGGGTGTGTCTGCTGTTGCTGCAGTGCTGTAGTCCTGACACACCCCGACACACACATGAACACATGCTGTCTGCATCACAATCCCTTCACACACTCTCCTATCCCACACCAGTCATGACACACTTTAACATCTTTGATTTACGTGACCAAAACTGGGGATCAATTTTCAAAACATTTATATTAATATTCCAGATCTTGATACCTTTATACTCTTAAATACTTCAATACTTCAAACAGTTTCCATACAGTTTAGTACAATAAAATCAAAAAGTAGCACACTACAAAATATTTAGTACACTTGAGATAAATAGTATGCTTGTAGTATGTCTGCATTCACAGTATTTATAATATTTCATATGTTTATCATAGTATTTTTTTAATACGGCAAACAATACTGTTTTAATGGTCACAAATGTTGCTTTTCATGAACTCTTTCCCTGTCACTGATGATACTTTCTATCCATTATGATAAAACGCTTCCCTGCCACTGACAAGTCATTCTGCCAAATCTGTGTTTTCTGTGTTATATGATAGGGGGCACTGTTACGTATTTCCTGAAAGAGTATAGCACTTCCAAATCCAAAAACAAGTGGAAAAGAAGATCTGCGTAAACCAGATAGAAGTTGTTTACTCAGAAGTAAGGTATCATGATCACAAAAGATTCCATGGAACTGCACAAGCTTTAGAGGTGTTGATAGACTCTGATCACTCATGTTTTGATTCTTCTGAATCTAATGTGGATGAAGTCTTTGATGGAATAACCAATCAAGTTCTGATAAAAAAGAAGTCTGTTTGAACATCATAGCAACACAGCAGCACTGTTAACCAATGGTGTGAAGTGTGGGGCGTGGCTATCTGTTAGTTCAACCAATAGCAGGTAAGGGGAGCTTTCAAGAAATCAGTTTGAAACAGTCATTATCTTTACAATTTTGTTTGGTGATGCTAGCGGTGTAGAATCTATGCAATTCACCTTTAAATAAATGAGTGTGTAAATTTTTGAAATGCATCCAAACAAGCTACAAATAAGGTTGTAAATATTTCACTCGGGTTAATCAGTAATCATCTCATACACTTTCATTCTTTCATGTCTTCTAGCAATATCAGTCCCTGGCTTCTGTCTAGATACTCTAGCATGTAGAAATATCATCCTCTGTCTGTGTAATGTGGGCTCAACCTCTGCAGTGTGTGGGAGTTTCCTTTGAACATCTCTCTCTGTCTGTCTGCCTCCCTCTCTCTCTCCCTCTCTCTCACTCTGTATGAGTGTGTTCTGTAAAGGCCTTAATAAAACCTGCATGAAGTCTTTTTTCTTCAATTTAAATTAACAGATTAATTTAATTGATGATATATTTGTAAAAACTAAGTAGGCAATAAAAAATGAAGCGACATCATAAACATTGCAATAATTTTAATGAGTTTTTTTTGGTTTGTTTATTTATTTAGTCATTAAATTGAACTGAAATTACAGTTGTCTTTTCATATTTCATAACTGACTTAGTGCTTCATTTGCATCAGTACTCTGAAATGTTTTTGGCATGTGACATTTTTGTGATTTAAAATGTTGGTAACATGTCACAATAAGATTCACTTTGTTTTTGTATTTTAATTTACTTTATTTTTTTATTTATTTTTTTATTTGTCATTTTTAAGTCTTTTTTAATACATTTATTTTCATTTTTGTTCTTTAGCTAAACAATGAAATACAGCAAATACAACAAAAAAATACTGATGTTCATTGTTTTTGTTCATGGTTGTATATACAGATAAAACACAGTAATAATTGCTATCTTATCTGCTAAAAGCTATCTTGTCCAGCTCTAGCTACTGGAGACATAGCTGTTTTATCCGACACCAGCTCAGCCACGGCTCATTGATTTTGCTGTGGGTGTCATGAAGCATTCCGTAGAGTATAAGTAAAACTCGATACACAATGATTACTTAAATATCCTGGCAAGGAATGTCTATCACAGGCTCATGTATAGATTTAGAGCCTGATTTTTCAAGATTTTTCTTAGAAAGAACATGGAACTTGATCGATGCATCACTACAAAGAAGCCACCTTCATTTCTACAGGACCAAAAGGTGAAATGAACTTGAAAGGCCGACACACAATGAAGCAAGCTCTGTCCTGCTGCTGTGGTTGACAGACAGCTCAGATCATCAGAGTGAGGCAATGTCCCGTCCTGCAGCCCAGCACTGAATGGATATGGGCTTTATCAGGGCTGATCATCAGCCAGCATTAGCAGAAGCCAAACACAAGCATTACAGGAACACACATGCTAACACACTCCTACAATGAGGCCAGTTACAGCCAGTTAGAAGGGCTCAAACACAGATCTCTAATGCTAATTTGCCAGTGATGCTCCTGCACAATTATTTTTTGTTTGTTTGTTTTTTTATATTTTAACTGGCTGGTCAAGCAGTACTATTACTTTTGAGAGGAGACCAATTTTGATTATGAATTGCAAGGTAAACAAAAAGTTCAAATGAAACATACATTGCGGCAATGTCTGATACTGATCCTACTGTAATTATTAATACTATATTAAAATGTCAATGATTACATTATTGATAATTACAAATATAATCATTTTAGAAAATGACATTTCATGTCCACTCTAAGGACATTTAAAACTGTGAAAGTATATTATTAAATCCATAATAAAAGTTCATGTTGTAATAATGTACACTGTAAAAAATGACTGTGATTTTAACGGTAAAAAACTGTGAAAATGCTACAGTAAAAACCCGTTAAATAGTTAATGGTAAATTCCTGGTAAAAAATGGTAAAAACTGACATTCACAGAATTCCCTGTATTGCATTTTAAATTTTGTTTGAATTTGATGTTTTTTCTTCTTAGTTTTTTTGTATCAGTTTTGTTTATTAGGGTTGTATGTTACATGCAATGTTGTTAAATGAATGTTTATTGCACATTTCAGTTTAATAATTCTTACCATGATGGTGTTTAGTGTTTGTGTGAATGACACTAAGCACCTTCTATATATGTTATTATTTAAAAGCTACTTGTGATGTGCTTTGGTTCATCATGTGACTTTCTCATCACCGCCTGCATTTGGTGCTTATCAGTGTATTTCAAAGGTACAAAATAGATTTTGCTACTTTAATAGGTTGGTATATTAACATTATATCAGTTATTACGGTTTATTATTAGAAATTACGGTATTTAACTGTAAATTTAAATAATAAAACCATAAAACAAAAATATTGATACCGTATTTTTCACGTTATTTTTTTTTTCTGGCAACCACAGCTGCCGTTTTTTACCATAAATTTTAACCATCTTATATTGATCTTACAAAAATGAAATAATAATAATATAATTGTTATTAATAATAAATGTTTAAAAATTTAATCTAACAATTTTTATTTAATCTAACTAAATTTAACAGTTAATTGAATCGAACTAATTTAATCAATTATTCATTTAATTTAATAATTAATAATTAAATTATAGATACTATATATAATATATACAGTAGTCAAGGTTTGAAGTGGATCAAAAAAAATTCATCAAACTTCTCCTAAGACAAGAATGGGTATTGTTTTGGTTTTGGGACAACTTTTATGAAAGGTTTGGATCCACTTCAAATGTTGACTACTGTATATATATATATACAGTATATATTTTTTTATGATATCAAATCACCACAATAACATTTTCCTTTATGCCTTAAAAATATCAAAATTACGTTTTTAATTAATTTTAATTATTAAAATGATGTAATTCAAAAATGTTAAACACATTTATCATATAATAATGGATTTATCGAAAACATTGTGTGATCTTTTGAGGAATCTTTAGATTTGGACCTCTGTGCAACCAGAATGCCCTGCAGGACACACTAGCAAGAATCACATTGTCTTCAGAAAATGTAAAAGTCTATATTTATTAATGCAAGTTTACACATGTTAAGCAATGAAACCTTGAGAACTTGTCATTATACTAAATATACTGAAATTATATAGAACATCTACAGTATATAGAACATCCTGTTCCTTGAAACATGATAAGTCTGGATTCATGTAAATCAGTAAGACAAGTACAAGCCATGATCTGTATGCAGCTGCCCACTTAATCCATATGACAAGCAAAACATGTAACAAAATTACTGGAGATTATGCCGTTATCCAGTCAGGAATGTTCCCTTTGCAGCAACAAAAGAGCACATGATTGTTTCACACACACACGCGCGCATGTGCGCGTCGTTGTTTGTCTTTATAATGGGAATTGACTGCAGGGAAGCGAGTGAGTGCAGTGTTTTAAGCCACAGAGAAAAGCTGTCAATTGACAGTGCACACACACACACTATCACAGCGTGCTCGGATAACAGCGCATGCATGAAGAGAGCTGAGTGTGTGATGTATCTGTCCTCATTCCTGACGCTCTTCAGTGCGGAGTGCAGATAGAGCAGGACTGCAGAATGAAACGGCGTCCTGTGTCACGCTTTCTGATGATAAAGCGTTAGCACATTCAAATCTCAAGCATGGAGAATGAAAATAAAGGTGTAGGTGTTTACATCCCACCACCAAACAGAATCAGACCATCTTCTCTTTAAAAAGGGATTTATTCTTATTTATATGATACGCCATATTATAATTAATTCTGAAGGATCATGTGAAACTGAAGCTTAATAGCTGCTGACAATTCAGCTTTGCCAGCACAAGAATGCATTTTTACAACTCCCAATTTGGTCCCATTATTTGACTGGGACACAGAGGCTGAAGGTCAAGAGTATCTTGATGTTTCCCTAATGGTTGTGACTCTCTCAAATCCATTCTTACTGAAAAAAAACAATAAAACACACTAAACCAATTGAACCAGCGACTGGGTAGGCAAGCAGTATAGGTGATTGTATAATAAAGCCAGTATTCCTCTCCGACAATGTTTGAGGCATTTAGCAGCTGTTGAGAACATTATTGTACACAGATGCAGGCACTGCTATAAGATGTGATTCCATGTTACATGATCTTGGGCAAATCCTTACTGTAAGTACTTTGAGGAAATCCTCATACAGGCCAAACCGTGGGAGAGCAGCCTACAAAGTTAGTTCACGCTGACAACTGCAGAACAACAAAACAGAAAAACAACTGACAACTGTGAAAACACATGAGAGCCACAGAGTAGTGACAGACTAATGTTTGGTTATTTTGAGATTCCTGGCATTAGGGTGAATGACACACAAAAGATGCCGTGATAAAGAAAAAGCATTGTTGAAAAATCGAATTAAAAGTGTTTAAAAATTAACTTATTGTTTTCCCGTTGAATTCATAGGGTTAAAAGCAAATCACTCTAAGATGTCATGTGGTGTAACCATTTAGGCCAAAAAAAATAAAATAAAGTTTTAAATTAACTTTTCGTATTCCTCTTGATTTCATATGGTTCATACGATTATTTAATGACTCTAAGATGTCATGTGGTGTAACCATCAAGTAAAAAGTAATAACATGTTTTATGTGAACGTAAACATTATTTTCAATGTGCTTGAATTAACTTTTTAAGGTAAAAAGTATACTTCCATGCATTTGAATCCATAATTAGCATTGTATTCTGAGGAATTGTACCACATGACATTTTACAACCTCAACTAGCCTCGTGTTGTCATAAAAATATGAAATTATTTTGATATTTTAAGACTGACCATGACGCAGTCTCTTTATGACAGGATTTCCTACTTTATGTTTGTGTCTGCATTTTGGTTGAACCACATGACTAATTGTTTTTTTTTTTTTTTGTCTTTGTTTTTTTTGTTGTTGTTGTTTTTTAATATTAAGAAATACTGAAGCATAGTTTTGTGAAAGTATAATATTTTACAGTAATGTGACCTGAGAAATTAGCATCACAGATTGCACTAGGCTTTATTGCACTTGCACCTGTTGCTTCTTGGAATATAAATGATATATATTTTTTTTAAATAATATATTTTTTTCTAATATTATGATCATACATTTTGGTTTTGATCCAAAAAACAATATTTTAAGTTTATATTAGTCTGCATCTGTAATTTAAACACCCGTATTGGTCAACCACTACCAAAGTGAACCAGGTTAGTCAGTCAGAACCTGACACACAATTCAAAACTGGACCACATGCAATATTCAGCCTCTTCACTAAATGACCCCAGCAGTAGGGCTCACAAGTTCAGATTTACATCAATCTAAATTAAAAGCTTGCAATTGAAATGTATCCCTCTGCCTTCCTGTTGCACTGTCAGATGAAACCAGAGCCCTTTCGAGCAATGCACCACTACACATCAACCATGCTCGGTAAACACCACACCATCTGCACTCAGCCAAACCTCGCATCTCACTCACCAACCCCAAACAAGATCAAACCCACCAGCTTCAGCCTTTTCACGCTGTTTCAAAGTAGAACTTACTGATTCTACATCTATCCCGTCCTCCATTGCTATGTTCTCCCCGAAGTCCTGAACGATCCCGGTAATCAATGAGCTAGAGTTTGGAATCGGCCACTCCAGAGGTGCATTAAAGCTGAAAACACATGTCCTTGTTAACTATGAGATACTACGACTATGTAAAAAAGGAAGTTGGAGCGCTCCCGGACGCAGTCCAAAAGCATTACTGTACCCTACGTGCCGCACAAATCCACTTTATCATCAATACGGATGCGGGACGTTAGCACTATTAGCCATTCCCAGCTGTCACCCTCTGCTCCAACCGGCTCCGCATACTTTCTCAGATGGGACGGCACTTACCATATTTGTAGGCACTAGTGGTCTCTCTCCTGGCTGAGTGTAATCATGATCTGGTGGACCGAAATAGCAACGGGCCCCTCCGTGTGGCAGGCCTCCCCGACTGGAATCTGTCCTGCTCGAGTCTTATTGTCATCCTGCTTATCAGCTCTTTTTACGCACCCCCCTCCTGTCCCCTCCGCTGCACAAATACCCCGGCACAGGCGGCCAGATTCAGCACAACTCAACCCGCCGCTACTGTTAGGAGCCAGTCAGCCATGCTGGAGTACAGCAGCCCAGCTTAAGGGGGATTTGGGGGCATTTCCCCAGGTATTATGAGCGCTTGCGGTGTTGCCCTGATCCTGGCTCTGCCAATCAGCACCTCGGTGCCTCTGGACTAGACTGGACTAGTTTGCCCCTGTCTTTTATCTCTCTCTCTCTTGCTCGCAGTGCTCTGGGAGGTTGCAGCAGTCTCTGCCCGCATCAGCAACATTACACCACCAGCACCAGCCAACCCCCCTCACCACACACACACACACACATTCCTAACCTCGTGCCCTTCCAGTCGCCCATCCCATTAATTAAATCAATGCCACCGACAGTAATTCACTGTAAAAAATTTGAAATAGCCTCATCTATTCGCAGTTTGGGACTAGTTATTACATCACACTATCAAAAAAGAAACATCTTTGAAGACATTGTAATTTAAATGGGTGCCAAAAATAATGTCAACAAACTCAATCGATCCTTTGCCCCCTTAAACGTTACTGTCCAATCCTATCTTAGCAACTGTTGCTGCTACAGTATATTATCAGAAAAGCTTTTGTTGTTTTATGGTAAAATATTATTGCTGAGTCACAAAGAATGCATTTGGATACAGATGTGAATTTCAAAGCATTAAGATACAAAATATCAAACCAAGCGGCATTTGCAAATAAATTACAATAGATCTAACTTAACACTTTTTCAATAGCTTTAAACCAGGTCAGTTCCAAGTTTATCATATTAAAAATAATGAACTAATTAATTAATAGCTAACTAGGATGTTCGACAAGTTTGACAACCAGAAAGTGACCCAGACATTTGTGTTCACTTTGAACAATATATTTATTGTTTCATATTTTGGAACATAACAAACTTGAGGTTTTTTTTTTTAATTTCAAAGGTGTTTGTGTTACATATGTTTAAAATAAATGTTAAATTATTTGATATTTTGTTATGTAATGCACACACATTTAAAAAAAAATTAATTGTGGATTTCTTTTTTTTTTTTGACACTTTAAGTGTTATATTTTAATCGTCCATATCTTTAAATGATAAAGTGCATGCTGTGAATTTAACTGCAATTCTGTTCACCATTTTTAGAAAAAGGTACAAAGTTGTCACTATAGTTGGTATCTAAGGTACAAAAGGTACTTCTTTATGCTTTATTCACCCATAAAGGTGGTTATATTAGGCTAAATACATACTGTAACGGTTAAAGGAATATGTTAGTACTTTAAAATTGCACATTAATACCTAAAGTGCACATAATACCTCACTGACAGTTCTGTACCATTTTCTTCTGAGAGTGAAAAGTCTGGAATCAGTAATTAAATAATAAATAAATCAATAAATAAATATATTCGGCAAGGACACATTAAACTGATCAAAAGTGACAGTAAATATATTTATAATGTTACAAATGTTTGTTATTTCAGAAAACAAAATAAATGTTCATCCTTCAAACTGTAAAGTAAAAATAAAATGGCTGTAATTTGCAAAATAACTTACAGTAATTATCAGTCCAGATAAGAATAATTTTTAATCATTTTACCACTTAATAAGCACATTTTACTCAAACTAAAAAATAATAATTTCTATGGAGTGTTCTGTGTTTCCTGAACACTCGTTGTCTGCTATTGGTAAAACAAACAGAAAGTCCCGCCCCAAACTAACACCATTGGTTGAGTCAGTGGGTCAGGTGGACTGGATTCTCACACAAACAAAGCCATGTTTTGACGGATCAACAGTGTTGCCACTTGGTGCTATTATATCTGTCTCTACAAGTAAGTTTGAAAGGAAAAAGTATTTTCACAAAAAAAAAAAAAAGAGAAAAGAAAAAATTACATTGAAATAAAGAAGATTCAGACCTGTCCTGATTGGTCAATAGCCCACAAACCAGAGACCAGTATCAAATCATCAAATCAATTGTCCATTCATGGTCATAGACAGATGCTCATGTTTGTGTTTACTAAACACTGACCTCCAAAACACATGTTTACATACAGAGAGACGCCAGCTGAGGATCTATACGTCTCCTCAGTAGTGCAGTGTTGCCATAGCAACCCAACCCTCACTGCAGAGGGGACGTGTGCCCTGAAATGAAATTCACCTTCACACAAACACACAGTATGAGAAGATGCTATCTGCCACACAAGCCTATCTATATTTCTGTATAAATGTAACCAATCATTTTTGACTTCTGATAAAATGAGTGTGTGTGGTTATGTGCACATCAATGTAATATACAGTACATCTGCTAATATTCATCTCTTACTGTACTCTCTTTCTCTTTGAAGGAGCACTTCCTGTCAAGACCTCTCCCTTTAAACTCCTTCCATTTAAACAATTAGCGGCCGATGTTTAGAAAGAAGGCTTTATCAATCTGGCCAATCAGTTGTCATCCTAAGTAAGTACATTCTGTCTCCTTCAATCCCACAACTTCAAACACCAACACTCAAGAAGTTCAAATGAGCAGGAATTCAAACTTGTTCTTACAGGAATTCGTGAAGAATGAATTGCCCACAGATAGCTGAATATTCTTAAACAGAATATGAAATTGTTATTTTAGAAAATAAACTTTCTTAAAGCAATTTTACGCATTCACTAGTTGATTTTGTTTGTCTTTAAACATGTACGTGTCACAGGAGAACTATATCCTTTTTGCTCAGTCTGATAAAAATATACTTGCTTACACAATAATCATTACAATTGTTCATAATCATTTTACACTTTGTTTACATTATTATTGTTTTTTATATATATATATATATATATATATATATCTTTTTTTTTTTTTTTTGAGAAACCGTAACTATTTTACAAGGTGGTAATTTCATATTAATTAATATTTTTAGATTTGTATGAAAATACTGCTTTTAGGTTCACAATGTCCACAAGTAAACCCAACCATTTGTAAGCAGATTGTACAAAAATGAACAAATGAGATATAAATTTAAACAAATTAGCCTTGTCACCAAAAAATAATTTGTCAAACAAAAGTGTTAAAACAAGGTTAAAACAATAAACTTGTTACATAAATGTCTTATAAATAGTACGAAAAGTAAATAAGGAGAGCATAATAAAAATCATTAACCTAATTTGGCGCTCCAGGTCAAAAATAATCATTTAAAAATTGCTTGTAAATATTTAGTCAAGGTATATTATCAACAAATAACTGATCGTTTCTGACTGGAAACACACAAAGTGTTCGGAACACCACAAGTTGAGGAAAAAATCTAATGTAAATGTACAAAAAATATTCAGTTTTTGGTAAAGATGGTAACACTTTAGTATATGGACCAATCCTGACTATTGACTAGTTGCTTATGTAACCCCCCTGGGTCCGCACCACCACGACTCGAACCCAGGTCTCTGGCATGGGAGGCGGGTGCTCTAACAAGGAGGCTAAAGGTCATGACCTCTAGTATCAGTCGCTCGAGTGCCTCTTTTTGAGATCAGGGGAGTGAGGTTTACCCGCACAGCACCTACTTGCTGGCCTCCGTTACACTTACTATTATTAACATGACTGGCTGTTTATTAGTACTTATAAAGCACATATTCTGCATGACCAAATTCTACATCCATATCCTACCTAATACCTAGACTTAACAGCTACCTTAACTAACTATTAATAAGGAGTTTATTGAGGCAAAAGTCATAGCTAATGGTTTGTTAATAGCAAGAACTGGACTTTAAAATAATGTGTAAACAAAGTCAGTAAATTTTTGTTGAATTCAATAATATTACATAGCATTTTCAGGGTCAAAAAAACAAGAACACAACATGAGGGTCAATAAAAATCAAACCCCTGTGTAACAAATTTAATAAGCTCAATAAGGGAAATATAGATATGTATATAAATAATTACTATTAATTATGATTAATTGC
>JAUCMR010000024.1:1649534-1670883 GCA_032357425.1 Enteromius argenteus
TACCTGTGAACCAAAAAAACGAAATCCAGCCTAAATCTCATTGTTTTGTTTTTTTTGTTTGTTTTTATGTTGTTGGGTTTCTTTTTTTTTTTTACAAAAAAAGAAAACAACTCAACCGTTTCCTTGTTTCTGCATATTTCATTTCAAATTAAAAAAACAAATGTCACAACGTAGACGGTCCGTGTATCATCTGATCATTCATTATTTTAATTAATATTAATATTGGAAAAACGAGAAAACAGCTTAACGTTTTGTTTTTCGTTCCATGGTAGGGAAATAAATAAACAGCTTAAATATAGTCCCTTTTTGGGGACTTTCATTTTATATATTCAGACTTATATTCGGACATTCATTCCATATATTCGGACTTTAATTCTATATATTCGGACTTTAATTCTATATATTCAGACATATATTCAGACATTCATTCTATAGCTATATTCGGACATTCCTTCTATATATTCGGACATTCATTCTATATATTCAGACTTTCATTTTATATATTCGGACTTTCATTCTATATAATCAAGTTTCATTCCATATATTCACATTTCATTTTATATATTCGGACTTTCATTCTATATATTCAGACATTCATTTTATATAATCAAGTTTCATTCCATATATTCACATTTCATTCTATATATTCATGTTTCACTCAATTCCATATTTTCACATTTTCCTGAACGGCATTCCATATAGAACATATCTAAATATATTATGTCAAGTTGGGGAAGTTAAAAAATCTACTTTAAAGTTTTTATAAACTGAGAGTCTAAGTTAAAATTATCTTCTGTGGTAATCAGCAGTATCTCACAAATTAAACTCAACCTGGATTTCATGTAAATGCAGTTCTTGTACAGTACATTGATCATTATTACATTATTATTACATTTACATCGATTACTATGCACCTGTTTCCCCCTCCCGAGAATCAGCGCAAAAATCTTGTCATGTACCTCAATCGGTCCCGATGTTCGGCGCGGATTATCTGGTAATGTGAGGCGTTCACCGATGGAGCTTTGCACCTCCCGATCTATTTGTGCACAAATCGAGGCCGCCCCGATCATATCAAACATGTTTGATATTTAGGATTTAAATGGCTTTATATGATTATGTCAGCACTTTAACAATAACCAATGCGCGACCGCAAAACAGGTGCTGTTATGGCCCTGATTGATAGTGGAGATGGAGTTTTGCAGTAACACAACAGTCTGAATAATGTGTGGAAAATGTACCACAACTTTAAGGAGAAAGAGAAATCGCCTCAGTTTTGAACTTACCAGGTGAGTACAGCTGCTAGCTGGCTAGCTAATGTAAACATCACCGAAATATCATGACGATCTGCTGCCTGAGATCACGTGAGGCGCTCCCTCTGACACGATAATCTTGATAATATCTTTTAGTTTGAGATGCGCCACAATGTTCAAATCCTGTAATGTGTGCATGTTTAAGATTTGAGGGAAGATAATCTGCAAAGATTCTGCTTATCTGTGTGCTGCAACCAGATTTCACAATCGGTTAGGATTTTAAAACACCTGTAGTGTGAGCCCGGTTTGAGTGTTTGTTTTGGCTTCTTCAAGCAGAGGACGAAAGCAAAGGGCTGCCAGCAGCCAGGAGGCATCAGACTAGAGTATGGATTTTTCCTTTTTGGTTTGCCTGCGTGCCGTAAACGTGCATTGAGCACGACACCCGATACACTGCCAAAAGCATACACGTATAAGCTCCTCGTCATCTCCAGTAATATCAGCGTCCCAGGACAGGTACAAACCTGAAATGCATGAGGACAGAGTGTCCCTGTGTCTTGCCAACTACATGGACAACATCTGAAATATAGCAGTCCAACAGGTTAGATTGCAAAACAAATAAAAATATTTTAATTAATTTAAATGAATATTGGTGAAGGAGAACCCTGAGACATATACTTATTGTCAAAAGTTTGGAATAATTATTATTTAAGATTTTAAAAGAGCTCTCTTATGCCTACAATTTATTTGATGAAACATACAGTAAAACTGTAACATGTGCACTATTATTCCAATTTAAAAGAATGTTTAGAATGCCCCGGCATCACGGTACTGTGTTTTTGTTTGTGCAACTCACAAATTTTAGTAGTGAAATCAAGATGCCTACTAATCAATGTGTCTGTTCACAGACAGAGCTCTAGAAGCTGATCCATACACAGCCCAACAGGCTAATAAACAAATCCAGAGCTAGTGCATTGGCTCACAGTTCTCCTGTACGAACACCACACCTCTCAACACAATCAATAACGTAGAAGCATCTCTCCTTGGCCACAGCTATACTAGGAGTCCTTTCAGATATTGATACTCTGAGCGAACGTTTACTGTCAGCACCCATTATAGGACCACAGAAAGGTTCGCTCCAAAGTAGACTCACATTGGAAAAACAGCCTACAGCTGAATTACACAATACTGTGACAAAAGCTGAGCACAATTGTTCCTAAAAGCGCTGAGACATTCTATAAGTAAAGTATAAATACCATATCTGATTTTTTTTTTTTTCTGGTCTACTAGTTTACTGTAGTAGTACTGTTTAAAATATTCAACATCAGTAAACTGACTTTAGCAGATGTTGATGTTTGATGTTTCTCAAACTGGGGTTCAAAAGTCTGAGACATTTTACAAGACATTTTATAAGAAAATATTTTATTTTAATGTATTACTTGCCATTTCTTTTTAATTATTTGTGAAATTTACTAGCAATTTCTCATTGAAAATAATTTCAAAATAAATAAATGAAATACTAAATTAATATATACAGTGTGTATATATATATATTTGCCTTTTATTCTAACAGGATAGTTTAGAGTTGACAGGAAGTGAATTGGGTCAGAGAGAGAGGGGCGGGATCAGAATAGGTTCTCGAACTGGGATTCGAACTTGAATGGGATTGGAATTCGAACTTCACACAATGGCACTGTCAGCACACTACCTACAAGGCTATCTCTGAATAGAATAAAATAAAACAAAATCTAGACTGCTTTGTACTAGTAGATTAAATACATTTTCAAGTCACTAACAATCTTTTTCCACATACTGTATGTTATTTAAGTTACCAACATCCGCAACAGTTTGTAATGAGATGCGACCTTGTTTGTCGTCAGAATTTAAATCAGCTCTTCTGACTCAATGGCTTGTATAAAGTTCAGCATGCAGATTTTCAGCCACACGCGTACATGAATGACAGAGGTCACTGAGAGTTAAGCTCTCAGTCCTTAAAAAGGTTGAAGGGAGGATTTCAATCATGACACAATGTCCCGTGAGGGACAAAACGAAGCTGGCTTGTTAAAGCTATATGCGTGTGCTGTTGTCTGGCAAGGTTTCACACAGGATTAGCAAGAATTTACCTAAGGGTGATACATTAAAATTAATATAATGTTTTGTAGAATATTGCCGTCATTAGAGTCTATTTAAGAAGGACTGTAAGATATTAATGTTAATTGTCTTATAAGAAATTCTAACTCAAAAATTGCTAAAGTTCACAAATAATTACAATGAAAGGGCAAGTAACACATTAAATTATCATGAAACTTGACTAAAACTGTATTTTCTTGTAAACCACAACCAGCAATCAAACAAGAAATGTACAAAGCCGTGTCCACAACTCGAAAACAAAAGGACGGGGTGCCAAATATCCAATTATTTCTGACCATTTTAATCTATTTTTTGGCTGATTCTAAGATAAGAGCAGCTAAGACAGATGCAGATGCGTATATAGATAGGTCGAGATGCCGTACGCTGAACTGTGACTAATGGGATGGGTTGATGTGGGTTTGTAATGGGATTGAAGCTGGCTGGGACGGGGGTGGGGAGGTGGTCTTTCATAAAGCCCGTGGGAGAAGGTTCGTGAGCCCCCAGGGGTCTGGATGCATAGCCCGCGATAAAAATGACACCAGTCATGCATCAGCGTGGAAAACGAATCCCACCGCGGATCAAAGACAAAAACACACTCACCCACACGCATCTAAAAAAAAAAATAAGACAACTGCCACTTCAATCTACAAAATCCTCTTATCTTATGGGTTGGCGTTTCAAGCCTGTTCAAGTTCAATAAACAACTATGATATACTACTATAAAGCATTATTTGAAATGAAACTAAGAGTGAGAAATGTTAACAATTTACGGTAAAATCTGCCCTCAAAAATGCCACGTTCAAATGTAGTCTGCATTCTTAAGTGTGCGCCTTCTTTGTGAGGCACATGTTTGCCCTATAAATAAGCATTTCCTATACACACAGGACTCAGCAGCATCTACTGGAAAGCCTTATTCTTATTTCCAGAAACAATACTTGAACTGTATTGGCCCTCAAAGTAACATCCCAGTCCTTTAAGATGCTTCCAGACATCCCACCCAACCTGCATGTCAGCGCCAAAACATGCCACCCTTAGAGCCGTGACCTATTGGTACCTTTTTCTTTGGATCTTTGGATCTTTTTCTGGGCTTCTTCTTCTTATCTTCTTCGGCAGCTGTAAGTTCCAAATCAGCTTTTTTCTTCAGCTGGGATGCTGCGTGTGCCATGATGCAAAGCTCAAGTGAGATATCCTTTAATAAAGTGAAGTATCTTCCAGTCAATAAAGACTGAACAGAATCCTTATAAAGCACAAAGACAAAAAAAAATCTCTTCCAAGCACACTCTGTAGGGTCTATGTGTTCCTTTGAGCAGCCACCGAAGAGCTGAAGCTGGGAAACTGCATTTGTGTGAGAGGAGATAAACGGTTCAAGGAGACGGTGCTTTCCTCTTGGCGCTTTTTTTCCCGGGTCCTTCTGGCCCTACCTGAACCCATCCCCACCGTGCAGTCAGCCGGGACGGAGCGCAGCGGAGAGAGGGATGGGATGAGAGAAAGAGAATGGGTGGAGGGCAGCTGGGATGGAGAATCTTGCGCGCGTATCCTTCACCACCAGCTGGAAGTGTCTAAATGAGGGGAGGAATGGGGGGGTGATGCTGATGGGTTCTGTGTGCGGATTAACACGCCCTCACATGCATGCGTACACACACACACACACACAAACACACGTACGCGCTTGTGTGTACGGAAAGAGGGGGACGTCTGTATTGAACCATCATTGCTGTCTTGAGCTTTCCGTGGAGCACAATAAATCACATTATGTGGACAAATGATCATCAGTGTTGGTATTGTTTTCCAGTTAAAATAGCCTGAAAACAAGATGTGTATGATACTAAGACTTGTTTTAGAAAATATATCTTGATAGTTCATTCATAAACTAAAATATTTACATCATTTACTCACCCTCATGTTGTTTCCAACCTGTGTGACATTCTTTCTTACGAAGAACACAAAAGGAGATGTTTTGAAAAATGTTCATGCTGCTCTTTTCCATACAATTACAATAAATCTGATGCATCTATGCAGCAAAAAGGACATAAAAGCACTATAAAAGTGGACTAGTGTGTTCTATTTTGCTTTTTATATCTATCATTTTGATTGTAAACTTCTCTCATAAATTTGCTAAGAAAAGTAATGGCAGATGTCAAGATTTTTAATTAATAATGATTTGTCATTTGTCTTAAGACACTAGAGAGAAACATATACAGGTTTGGAAGGAGATAAGGGTTAGTAGATGGTTGAATTTTCAACTTTTAGTATAATTTAGACTTGAATTAACAGAATATATTTACAGTCATGCAATTTGTCATCATAAATATAATAATACTCATTACAAACATATTATACAATATATCATATATAATGTATAATTATATTTTGCCCCCTGTAAATGACTTCACAACAGAAGGCATTTTGTGGCTGTTGTTTTATTGCTTTACAATTTATAAATTATTTATTTATTTATTTTAATGCTTAAAACAAGAAAAAAATTCAATGGATTAAGAGAAAATATGATATATCATCCAGAAACAAGTAATTAATTGCTTCTCAAATAAACCTTGTTTTATGGATATTTAGACATACCTCCCGGAAAAAAACACTTTTTTACAGTGCAAGCTCAGTGGAGGTTTGGAAGAATAGATTTCCCCTCACAACAGAAATAAAATGGAATCTCATTCTGCGATGAGGCTCACTGTTGCATTACCCCTTCATTTTAAGACAAAGAAAAGCATGTGAATGGTTTTTGAAGCCTTAATGCTGTTGATAGTGTTGTTTTATGGATGTGAGCGGTGCGTGCTTCTGTATTCACACTGTTCACATGTTCCCGCTCTGTTCTGTGCACCACCTGAGCTCATGATGGGGGACTGCAGTCGCTGAATATTAATGAAGTGACAGGAGGTGGGATGCATTCTTCTGATTGGATAAATAAGAAAGAGCTGTGCAGCAACTGGCTGAGGAAAACAGCGGAAGACAGCGGAAACACAGTCGCCAAAGCCAAGTGAAAGAACATTAACTGTATCTCAGTCGGTCCGGCATTTAAGAGCATAATTCCAGTGTGTTGCTGGGCAAATGTCATCTCCGTCACATATTCCTCCATCTGTTTCTTTAAAAAAGGGATTCAGAGGGATCATTTGTGAAGAGATAATACAGAGAGATTAAATGTAGCTTGTGTGCAAATGTGTTTTAAATAATTAAATCCCTAATTACATCTATTCAGCACATTAAAAAGTTTCTAAAGAAAGATTCCTTGTTAGGCTTTTAATAGGATATGAAGGCCATAGAAAAAAAATGAAAGAGAAAGATTTGACTGCTTAATTCAGGCTCTATTATTCAGATTTCTGACTATGAGCATAAAGTCTGGTCCACTTTACATCTTATTCTAGCCTAAAACCTCCCACCTCGACAGGACGAGAAAGTCTAAATGAATGAAAATCTATTGTGTCTAACTAGATGCAGAATATATGACATTGCTGATATTAAATAGGCTGTTATAGAAAAGAACGCCAATAATTCAGCTTCAAATAAATATTAGTCCAGTCGAAATAAATAATTAAATAAATGCTGGCTGTACATATGAGTTTTGATCTTTTTAAGCGTAACATTGCAAATAAAATGCTGTACCAGGTGAGCTATCAAGCTATTTTAGAAATGTCTTATATGAAGTTGATAAAGTGTTGCAAACGGCACAGTATAATACTTTACAATTCAACACAGAAGAAATACACTTTTGCTGGTATTTTTATTGACTGTAGTCTTCATTTCAGCCGGCAAAAATGTGGGTAGAGGCACATTTTTCCACTGAGCCTGTGTTGGAGTTTTCAGATATACAGTAGCATTCAGAGATTACTCGAAGAGATTCAATAATTCATGATGAAATATTGACCATTAGCTCCTGAGAGCAGAAGAAGACCAGAGCACTGGAACATGTATGACTACACAGTTCCTGAGTCACCAGACCCAACACCTGCTACTGTGAAAGAACACTGATCATCCGGATGTCAGCACACACATAACTCATACAATGACAAACATCTACACAATGTACTTTGTGGCCACACAGCCACCAGCCTTTTAAAGCACATCAGACAGCATCTAGACATATTATATGACCAAAAACTCTATCCAGTTAACCACTAGATTCCTTCATTAAATTTTAAGCAACAACCAAAAGCCTAAATCAAATATTTACTCCATTTACTATAGACATATATCAACGTGAAGAGATGAAGTAAATATTGTTACAGTAAGACAATTACAGATGAACACCTAAAGACTGCAGAGGCGTCAGTCCAGCTGATATCTGTGCAAATTTTACTGAAGCTGCGTTTAAAGTAGGTCAGACTGAGAAAGCCTCTGAATAGAAAATATCCTGGGTATTTCTGCACAACACTGCGCAGGTCTGCGGAAAGACTAGACTAGCAGTGAGCTATGAGATTCACAAAACAGCATTCATGCAAGCACATCTTCATAATTATCCACCCTCAAGTGAAGATATTTTTTAATGATATTTTAGATTAAATGATTTTATGAGATATTGGCCTGGTTATTCCTGGTCACCCCATAAGCCTATTGTAATAATATGACAAAGCATACTGTGGTTACTGGGGGTCTGAATGCAATGACATCATCATAACATGATAAGCTCCACCCATATGTGAGTAAGGGTGGGTAATATCATTTAATACATTTGATGTAATCAAATGGATTAAATGATACTCTATTTTTTGTCCGTTATCACAACTATGTATATCTCATCATTACTTGAATAACCCATAAAGCAGTATAAGCACCGCACATTAGATATATTCTAGAATCCTCAGTTTTTTTGAGGTGAGAAGGATCTAGAGCAGAGACAAAGACAATCTCATCTGTGTCTCTGGCTCCATCTACTGGACGACTGGAGAAATACATCATTACATGACAAACAATGACAACAAAAGAACAGCACAAAACATTTCATTTACAAAGGATGTTTTGGCAGTACATGCTCAAAACATGTAACTGAAACTGCTTATGTAACAACGATAACACAAAACAGTATTGATGTAACAGACTTTTGTGAATTATCAGCAATATGTTGAGCTGAGACAATGTTTCAGTTGTTGGCATGTTGAAAACAGGCAGTTTAGACCTAAATACAACTATAAGAGGTCTATATGAATATGTGCATTATGTATATGTACAACATTTTGTATGCATATATCCTTAGAATGTGCATATTTTGCATTTTACAACAAAAGGGCTTCATATTTGTTTCGTATTAAGTACTAGACAATATATATTAAACTTGTCTGAGTGACTCATAGTGTTTAATTGGTTAATCATGATTGTAGGATAAAATATAAAGTTACAAATCAAATATACTTAATGGTTTCATTTCAATGAATTACATTACAGAAAACAATGACATCTTCATTAGTCATCTTAAAATGCTTTGGCTTTTAGGTAGGGCATGTATTATTTTATAATGTTAATTTAGCATCCAAATTAATGTCACAAACCTACAGCAGTGTTTAGTGTCCTAATCAGTGCACTACCACTCTTTAACCACTGGAGGGAAGCAATAAAAGGCCAATTGGAGAGATTTTCTTTGAATTGGCGCTTGCTAATAAACAACTCAAAATAGATAGGACTAATAGTTTTACAATAAAAAAGAGACTTAAATAACCACATTCAGTGTCCAGCCCTGCAGCACACGTGGACAGAAAAGGGCAGGTTCAGGGGAAGAGATGATCACAGCAAAGTCTGCCCTTTTACAGACAGCAGTTAACAATGGAAAGAACGGCTTGATTAATGAGCCCCTGGAGGATTCTGACAGCCATTAGATGTCTGGTGTTTCAAATCTGGACGGATTAAGTCAACATAAGTCAAGTTATCTGGCTTGACGACAGTCAGACACCTTAGTGAGGAGCATCAATCGGCACTAGAGCCAGATTCCAAACGAGTAAGCACTTTACATTGTTACCTCATCAGCAAAATGCATACTGTGGCTTTATTAAAATAGTACTTTCACCAGGTTTCATTAAAACTCAGACATGTAAAATCAGGCCATCATATTAAATTCTGCAAATCGCATATCTTAGTCAAAAATGTATAAACAGACATTTATCAGTTGAGAAGCAATTTAATATGCCAGCATTCTTGCACTGCTGCACTAAAATACTCAGTGTCCTGCTGTAACAATTCGTATAATGATATAAAAATTAATAACAGGCCCTATAAAATAAAAATACTATTGCACATAACAAAAAGTGTCCCACAGGAGTTTTATGGAAACTCCTGTAACAAAATTTGGATGTTGCTATTAATCCATTTAAAGCACTAGTTAAGACAGTGTTTTTAAAAGTCTGTTAACACGTTATTAATAAATCATACTATGTACACACATGCAGATGATAGCAGGATACCAACGCAACACATATAATAACATGTTCCTCCCATAGAAAGTCTTTATAAGGAAAACACCCAAGTGGATGCATTAAAACAGTGTTTTATTATGAGCTCTGCTTGTCTGAATATAGTATGCTTTATTAATAATGTGTTTACTGAGTTTGTTTTTCAAAAACACTGTTGTAAAACATTAAGCCACATTTAGCGTTTTCCTTATTACGATTTTGGGAGGAAAACACTTAACGCATAATTAAACGTGTTGCGTTTTTATTATTGACTATTATTATTTGTTTTCTGTACAGAGACTAGCTGCTTGTCTGCTTTACTAATGTGCTTACAAAGTTTGGTCTTTCAAAAACACTGTATTCAAAGGCACTTTAAGCGTTTTCACGCTAAGTGGTTAAGAATATCCCCCAAAATCAGTTTGCTGTAGCTCTCAAATTTTACTAGGATGATTACCAGTCAATACCTCACAAAATGTAATAAAGAATAGTGTATGAGTTGTGGGTCATGCAGGTTTGTGATGACATTAGAGTGAGTAAATGGCACCAACTACATTTTTCTGGGTGATCTGCTTGACCAAAACTCTATTAAAATGTCATTTAGAATCAAAGTAAAGCACTAGGTGCATGTCTTGTGTGTCCTAAAGCTACTTCGCTTTTTCTTTAAATTGATTTAACTCAACCGAGGTTCCAGAGGACGTTTATGGTCTTATGCAACTAATATCAGATGTTTAAAACCAGACTTGGGTACTCACTTTAGTCCATAATAATTCCACTGAAGTCATTAAGCTTACAAAGCTGTTACTATGAGTAATGAGGAAAAATTAACAGCGATAATAGAGTTATCCGCTCATTTTCAATCTGGGACAAAAGCATAGGAAGCAAAGCACCGGGATATGGCCTGCAAAGAAAAAATTCAATGGCAGCATGCAGAGAGACTGCACAGACCTTCCGGCCCATTAACCCAATTGGTTTGAGAGAGAGAGAGTGTGCGTGTGTGTCAACTCTTTGTAGAGTGTAAACTCTAGATATATGCCAGTGTTTGAAGTCCTGTCAAGTTTAGAGTCAACATTAAAAGGCATTTGCAACCCATTTTATGCCCATAATGTGGTTCACATTATAAAAAAAAAAAAAAAAAAGTAGGACAGGACTTGATTTTATCCATCAAAAATGGATTAAATTATAAAAAGTTGACTTCTCTTGCAGAATACAGACAGACATAAATGTGATTGCGGAGAACCACTCACCTCCTGAAACACCGCCAACACACGCAGGTTGAAACTTAAGCAGTCTTGGTGATGTGATGTCTCATAAAAAGTTTTTTTTGAGACAGAGCATACACTTTTTGATCAACGTTTATGAAAGACAAACTTTTTTAGCATTAATTGTGTACAATAAGACCAAGAAGAACATGTATTAGGTAGTCAAAAGGCTCAGTTTCCATGTTGACTCGAAACTCAGACTCTGCCTGCCAGAAGAAATAACTCAGAAGAGATCCAACAAGATCTGACGGTGACAGTCCTAACCTAGCTGTCAAAATTATTTCTGTTCTGACAACCAGTGACCCTTGTTTAAATGGTAGCATAGTTCTGAACTAAACTCCAGTCTTGTAGCATGAAATTAAAGAGCCTTTCAGTTGCTTGCGTTAGCTGAAGATGCCACTTAAGAATAAGAGCAAATTTGTCCGTCTGCCAAGTTTGCCTGATCTTTAGTGGATCATCATCATTGAAAGCACTGAAACAGCAGTCAAACATATTAGTACTGTGTCTATCTTCAAAACCACAAACCCCAAAAAGTAAAACAGGGCTGTTTTTATGTGGCTGATATGTCAGATTTTATATATGCATTTATGAATGTACATTAACTATGGGTCATTTCATCTCAAGTGGTCCAAAAGTTGGTTGCTCGGTTTTTCATTTTCCTATTTTTTTACATGATTCCCACTGTTATAAATATTGCTGAACCGCCAGTATTTTTCTTTCTTTATTTTACTATGTTTATCACAGCGACTATCTGGACAACTTTGTGGATTATTGTGATGCTTTTATTAGCAGTTTCTGACAGCACCCATTCACTGCAGAGGATCCATTGATGAGCAGGTGGCATCAAGCTAAATTTCTCAGAATCTGTTTCAATGAGGAAGCATCTACATCTTGGACGTTGGTCTTAAGAACTTGTAGCAACTGTTAAACGACTGTTCCATTAATATGCTTTTTGAAAAAAATAACTTAGCTTTGATGATTAGTCATTACAAGTATTATTTTGCCCATCTCAAATGATGCCCTCAGTTCTAGGGGTTTCTCCTACAAATCCATATTTTTGTGACATTATGTTGCACAGATTGTTATTCACAAATGCACACCAGCAAAGGCCATAATGCCACAAGTTCACATCAAGTGCATCATAAGCTAGTAATAAAAGGCACATCTTACGTGATAAAGTTTTTTGAATCCCATAATAAATAAATCATACTTAGCCAAAGACCACCTAAAGAACACAGACAGAACCTAATGATATAATTCCGAATGCTTTTATATTTGACTTGAGCTATGTTCAAGGACCCCTGTCATTTCACGTGTCTGCAAACTTTCTGAATATTTCATTTTTCAGACGGGGCTTGTCATCACCGACGTTCCTTTATCAGCACAAACAGAGGTGCCAATGACAAACAAACAAAGCCTGGGAGAACACGACTGGACCTTCAAGGTATTGTCATGGTAACATGCCCCCATCAGTGAGTCTTAACAGGGGTGACACTATTAGGCATAAAACAAGATCCAAACTGCTATCGGTCACGCATAGAAGGGCCTGACTGTCAAGAAGGAAAAGAGTCAGAAGTACTGAATTACGCTGGAAGGCTTCTACAGCAGTTATCAATACTGGCAGCTGAGCAAAGAATCAAGGGAAGGTGAATCTGACATATTATCACTGTGCAGGAGAACCCCAGCAGTTCAAACAGCACAGAGCAGCTGTATGGGATTGAGTTAAGTGACTAATTCTGGGATGTCTCAATTAGATCTCTCTGAGACAGCATTATTAGAGTTAACTAAAAACCAAAACTATAAAAACATTGTTACTTAAAATAAAAAAACATTAACTGAAACATCAAATGAAATTATTTCTAAAACAAAATTTGAATATATTTTATTTTATTATATTTAGCTAAATATATTTATAATCGTGATTAACTGCATCCAAAATAAATGTTTTTGTTTACATTATATATTTGTGTATACTGTGTATAATAATTATTTATATATAAATACACACACACACACACAGTATATATTATGAAAATATTTACATTCATTTATATATTCATATTCTTATATGTTATATACATATATTTAATATATAAATATAACATATTGTTCTTAAATGTATACATGCATGTGTTTGCATATTATATATATATATATATATATTATATACACATAATAAATATAAAAAGTATACACACATATTATGTAAACAAAAACTTTTATTATTGATGTAATTAATCGTGATTATGTGTTTGACAGCATTAATTTTATTTTATTACAACTAGGCAAGGCAAAATTTCTTATTTTTATTTAATTCTTTTAGTCATTTAACTTCATTTACTCAAATAACTTAAATGAAAACTTAAACAAAATTGAATAAAAACTAAATCAAATTGCTAAACTAAAATGAAAACATAAAAATAAATAAAAAAAGTCAAAAGCAAATTCTAAAAACATCACAGGTGAATATCACAACAATCAACAACAGATATGAGAAGTGACAATTCATGACTTTTTCCCCATAAATATATTCAAACATCGTAAGCAAAACTGCATAATGAATTAAGATTTTGTTAATAACATTGTTTTCAGAGAATTGATAATGATTTCTTGAATTGAGATTATTTAAATTAAAGTTTACTTATTATTTCAAAGATCTAGCAAAATGAGGCTGATGCATGAAACACAATACTGTAAAAAAACATTTGCCCATAATTCTTCATACAGCTTTTGCTTTTCCAGTAAATGCACCTGAGCAGTTAGTCTGTTGTTATGTCCAGGAATTTAGGAATACAAATTAAGACACTCAAAATATAACACAGTCGCTCTTCATATTCCATACATTAGGCCAGTATTTAATCTACGTACTGTATGTGTATCTAAAGACTTTAAACTGCAGCACATAAATGGACAGATTTTGCTTTCAAGCTGGAGTGTGGCAGCTTTCCAAGACACTAGTTAAAATATATGCTGTCACTAACAAAGGCAATGTAACAAACTGTATTTATCAAGCAAAGATTTATATTGCTGGCTAAAATGGAATTAGATGTGATCCGGCATTGGTGCTGAGCTAACACCCAATAGAGCTAGATTAGCTAAAAAGCAAAATGGATGAAATAGTCAGCTAATCTGCTGATGTATGCGCTCTGGGCCTCAGAACCTGCTAATGCACCAACTCATCACATATGTGATTAGGCTTCGTAAAGTGTAGGGGAAATTAGTATCGAAGGTACCATGGTATTAATGTTATATGCTGTGGTACTAAATATTTAGTATATTTTGAGTTTCTATAGCCACACTACTGAGTGTATCTTTGTGTGTGTGTGTGTGTGTGTGCGTGTGTTAGCAGTTAGCCATCATCTTCACTCTCTAGTGCTGTCATGTCCATTCACATACCGTATCAGACACCCCATCATTACCTCACATCTCTGTCCATGTCAACACCCAGACAGCCTTTACCTCACACGTGACCCCTTCTTTCTGAGTTAACCTGTTCCCATGCATCCATTACAGACAAACCAAAGTCCTCAATGCAGAATATCCTCTGTTTAGATCATATTTCAATTTAAAAAAAAAACATTTCCACAGCTGAAACAGCAAAACCATTTAAAACTATGAACATCAATATCGTTGGGCAACTAGATGAAATCACTCTGGAGTGAACCAATTTTCCAAAACAATGCACTATTACATAGGGGTGTACGGGTACACAAATATGACGATTCAGTATGTAATGTACCTCAGGTTTAACATCGCTTAACATACGATTTCAATACAGCAGGAGGAAAAACTAAACTTAACTGAAACTTAAATTTAATTACTACTTATTTTAAAATAGATGACTGAACATTCAACTTAAAAAAAAAAAAAAGTATGCAAACATGTAAATTGCACATAATGCAGTTTTTAAATTAACTTATAAATAATAAAATTTCTAGGTTATTTGTTCAATTACACACTGCATCACAAGCTACACACATTTCCTAACAGATTAATTTAAACATACATTAAACAATTAAGACTAACAGGTTTAGTAAAATTTGAGTATATGGTGTAAATTTGGCGAAATGCTCCTCTCTAGACTTCACTTCTCTAGTGAACTAACGAGCTGTGGACACTGATGACTTGCTAATTTGTAAACTATTTGCTACATGACATTTTATTTGACTGTTTTTGCTGATGTCTTTCTGTGGTTGAAACACTGATTGGTGTACCGAACCAAAAGACTGTACTGAACCGAAAGATCCATACCGAAATGGTTTGAATGGTTTTAACATGACTGAGTAGATCTGTCATTAAAGTTTTATTACAGCCACTGTTCAAATAGTGTGTTTTAATTACATTTAAAATATATATAATTTTAATTAGAATTTAAAGAATTTAAGTTTTAATCTAATGCTCTTTAATTTTGTCTTTTCAAATTGTTTCAAAATATTCTAAACAAATCTTTTTTAAATGTGATGTATGTAATTAATGTTAAAGTTGTTCAGGAAACAATGCTTAGTTTTATTTTATTTTATTTATTTTGCAATACTTTTGAGAGGATAAGAAATATTTGAGTTCATGTTCAAAACAACATCTTTGTTAATTGCAGACTTTTGTTTGCCAATCTAAGCAAAGGTTTAGATTTTATTTGTTCTTATTCTTTTATTAATTCTGAGATTTGTTTCGTAATGGTTTTTATACTGTACAGACCTAGATTCTATCGCCCTGCATCAACCCTACACCTAAACCTACCCTTTACAGGAAACTACTGGCAATTTCTGAATTTCATAAAACACTGTTTAGTATGTTTTTAAGCCTTTTGTTTTACAGGGACACAGGAAGTGTCCTTATAAACCATGTTTACATTGTAGTACCCATGTCATTATACACATTTGTGTCCTCATAAACCACAAATGCCAGTACGGACACACACACAGATGTATCAGTGGAACAGCAGGGCAGAACTGCTGTGTTCATGTCCACTCTGGAGACTCCAGCACAAGTACAGTAACACGCCCCCCACGTCACACCTCACTGAGACCATCAGCATTTCAAAAGCTGCACTCATGATTTATATTTTCAGACCAAATGACAAAAATAAGTGCTTACTACCTCATTCACTCACTCACTCACTCACTCTCTCATTCACTCTCACTCACTCACTCTCTCTCACTTACTCACTCACTCACTCATTCACTCTCACTCACTCACTCTCTCTCTCTCACTTACTCACTCACTCACTCACTCACTCACTCATTCACTCACTCACTCTCACTCACTCACTTTCTCTTTCTCTCTCACTCAATTACTCACTCACTCTCTCACCCACTCTCTCACTCACTTTCTCATTCACTCACTCACTCACTCACTTAAATTCAATTCAATTTGCTTTATTGGCATGACATACTTGGGTACATATTGCCAAAGCATTGTACACATCAGAATAAAAGGATAAATACACATACAATATACATCCAAAAATAAACAGAAATAAAATGCATCC
Source organism: Enteromius argenteus (assembly GCA_032357425.1). Classification (NCBI taxonomy): domain Eukaryota; kingdom Metazoa; phylum Chordata; class Actinopteri; order Cypriniformes; family Cyprinidae; genus Enteromius; species Enteromius argenteus. The sequence goes on from JAUCMR010000024.1 coordinate 1,666,048, forward strand.
ATACTCCGTCTCTCACTCACTCTCACCACTTACTTTCTCACTCTCTCATTCACTCTCCCATTCACTCTCACTCACTCACTCTCTCTCACTTTCTCTCTCACTCACTCACTCTCTCATTCACTCTCACTCACTCACTCTCTCTCACTTTCTCTCTCACTCACTCACTCTCTCATTCACTCTCACTCACTCACTCTCTCTCTCACTTTCTCACTCACTCACTCACTCTCTCATACTTACTCTCTCACTCACTCACTAACTCTCTCTCACACGCACTCACTCAATCAATCACTTACTCCTTTACTCACTCCCAAACAGAAGCACTGTTACTGTACTGGATGACTGAGTAGCAAATGTCTTTTGAATACAACAGAGATTTAAAGCTTCAGTGACATCTGTCAAATGCATTTTGAGAACAAAGAATTTAAAAGGAAAAAGAGTCTTATTTTGAAGTGACAATCTCTGGGACATAAAAACAGCAAGTCATTCTCAACAGAACATGAGAGTGAATGGTTAACAGATCTATGGTCCATAACTAAACTGCAGCAGCCATCTGAAAAAAAGAGAGAAATGTCATACCTGCACTTGTTTCCTTGTGCCTTGGGAACATAATGTACACTGAAGTAATAAAGCCTGTGCTGTGTTAGCCTGAGTGCTCTCTTAAATGTGTTCTTGGAGAACTAGTAAAATAGCCTTCTTTTGCTTATTCCTAACATTTTCAGCTACTATATTGAAGGATCTATATCTGCAAAAAAAGATTAATAACTTAGAGCTGTTGTAAGCGATTTCCAGACCCCTTGCTGCACCAAACACAATTGCAAATATAACTAGATTTGTGCATGTTCTGAAGAAATGCTCGCCTATGCAAAACTCACTGCATCGATGCCAGGGTATAGTGGGTTATTGCTCGGGAATTGTTTAGCAGTTGCAAGTGTGCTGGCCCACCCTGAGGTCTCTATGATATTTTGGACTAGATATGGCCCTGATCCCTCTGTGGATTTTTCAGCTGTTTTATTGTCAACCAAGTTAAAATAAGTCTAATCACATAGAAAAGTAATAAAGCAACTCTCTAGATATTAGAGGTACATGTCTGTAGTGCAAAGGTAGATGTGCTGGATGAGTTACAGTATGTTAGTTAAATGCTTAAGGTAGGGTTTGTTTAAATTCCTAAACCATTGGTTCTCAGTCTTTTTGACTCCAATGGCACCCCAATGTCAATAGGGCCTTTCGCACCGCAGGAACTATTTCGTAGTACCCGAACTAATTGTGGTCCTACTCACTTTTTGGAGTGTTCACACCACAGGAACTAGGAATGATTTTAGTTCCAGGAACTCGGTTTGGAGGAACTAAATTAGCTCCTACTTCAGAGTAGGGTCTACAATAGTTCCAGGAACTATCAGTGAAGGAAGTGTAAGCTGACTGCCTAAATCCTGAAGACCTCATCTAAGCCATTCTTCTTTGCTTCCCTTGTTGAAAGCCACATGCAAATGAGGTCGCTGTCGACCACTTACGTCACTGTCTAGTACCCACTGTCAATGCAAATGCAACCCTTCAAGTGTGAAAAAGTTTGCACAAAATCGTCCCAGTATTTTAGTACTGTACTTTTAGTTCTGGAACTTAAGCGGTGCGAAAGGCCCTAATATCCAAAGCTTCCTTGACTTTTCCAGTCAATTTCTTCAAGGCACCCTGGTTGTGAACCACAGCCCTAAACCTAAGTCTGTACAACAGTATTAGTCAATAAATAGAAACATCACTAATAATTGTTTTCGCATTATAAGTTTTCAGAATTTTAATTTCCTATTAATGTTCTCCAAAGGAGAACTGATTTTTAACGAACTTATAAACCATTGAAGACATGCCAATATTAAAGCCATCATCCTGCATGATTTAAACCTATTATTTTACAGTGTTTTAACAGTGGAAATTTAAAATTGAAATTCTGGTAAAAAATTACATTACCCATGATTCCGGAAACACCATCAGACCATCGAACTTAGCAAATAATGCCAAAAGAACCTTCCCGCTCCCATTAAGTACTACAAATAATGTAATATAATATATTTTGCAGTTGCTGATTTTATAAAAAGGTGTACACTTTTATATTAGTAATATATATGTTCAGTCCTTCATGGAGCTGTAGTCCTTACCTTCAGTAAAGTTAAGCACATAGCTTTGCATTTTTGTCAAATTTTCAAATACTTTTTGCTTCAAATCAAACTTTTGGGATTCACCTCATAACTGCTTTGCATCTCTTTTATAAAGACTTTATAAAATATATTATGTGTAGAAATGTCCAAAAAACCAAAGTCGCTGGAAAAAATTGTGAGCCACTGGCTTACACTTTTACATAATTAGGTTTCTTATAGTGCCGTTTGCCAAAGAGAGACAGAATATCCTAAAAAAAAAAATATGATTATCCTAAAACATCAATATTCGATATCAACACCCAAATGTAACTTCCATATAACACAATCCACCAACTGTTTTGAGATCATCCAGCAACTGATGATTAACAGTCCAGTTATAGATGCCACTTTTAAAAACTTTTTACAGAACTTACTGTAGAGACATACTGTAAAAATAAATGTTCATTCAAATTCAAATGTACATTTTATCATTATCAGCAAAAATATTTTAATACTTGTTTTGTCATTTTTTTTACATCATCAAGCACCATTTTACTACAAGCATCTATTATTAGTTACAAACAATTGCTCTACTTTGTCCCTTGCCTGACTGGATATATTAATAAACTAAATCCCAACCACAAACACAACCAGAAACCAGCTCTACTGATATTTAGCCCATTTGAAATGACTTACCATGTCTCATCACAAGCCTTTACATGACTGAGTTTGCTATGAAGCGTTATAACACATCTGGGGTGAGCGCGGTGTGTAGGTTGGTGTGTAACACAGAGGGGTGTGTATTCAGGACACTTATACTGTATATATACGGCGAGGAGTGAGGAGTTATCATGATACCAGGACATACTGTAAGGGGATAAACAACTTAACATGGAGCTAAGCAGGCATTAGCCTGCAAAAGCAAGCTCAGGGGGCGCTGTACTCTCATGTCTCTAAGGAGAGCAGGTGTCTGGGTTTGTGTCACAGAACGGGAACTCCCAGGAGGGGGAAGGATGTTGCGGAAGGACAGACAGGCGCACTAGACGGATATGCCCGGCTCTCTCAGTATCTCTGCTCCATGGGCGAGGTCAGCTCCTCTACCCTGCTGGGACTCCGCCAAGGATCTCCTAGGCAACTGACATGAGCACACAGCAGCTACAAATAGAGCAGTGCGCACACACACAGACAGACTCAAACCGTGAACCACTCCACAGGCAATGCTACATACACACAAACACATAAGTACGCCTTTTATAATCGCTGCCATCCATGTACTAAGAACTAAAACTGAAAATCCAACACTGGTTTATAAGGTAATGCTCCTGACAGTAATTAATATTACTTGATAGTCATAATTAAGGATACGAACCCCTAAAGGGCAGTTCACACCAAGGATGATAACTAATAACTTGATTCATGTAAAAACTGAAAAACCACTATGGTAGCCTGACAGTGACTATAAAATATGCGAGAAATGTAATTATATAATTTCTATTGTTCCAGCAATCATTTTTTCTTTACTTAAAAATTATTGCACAGACACAAATTTAGTCATGAGTATACTTGTGTACTAGTACATTGAGGTCCAATTACATCTAAAGTTCAGTCATGAAACTCTAGATGGCGCAGCCCAATAGGTCAAACTCAATCTGACATAATGACATCATCACAACTGATTGGTTCTTTCTGCATCATCAGCCAATGTGCTTGCTGTTCAAATTTTTGGCTAGCACTCACTGTAGCATTTTCAGCGCATCAGTAACCCTCCACCTTCCCTAGCTCCACCTGCTACCGGGTGATTCACATATGCTATATGGGGATTATTTCGTATGTTATATGTGCAGCAGCAGTACCTATTTCATACATGCTAACAGCAGCATTTTGTGGATGTATTGGCAGTAGCAAGTCTCCAGTACCGCTGCTCCCTACACACAGAGTACGAAGTCTGCATAGGGCACCAACTCCCAGGGAGGCATAATCACAGTTGCTCAAAAAACAAAAAATTGTTTGATATTAATATTAATATATAATATACATAAATAAAAATCTAAGCATGAACATACAAATTATACAGGCTAAATATAATTATAATTTTTATGATTTTTTAATTTTATGATGAAAGCAGTGGAGTATAAAGCACACGTGGCACGTCGATGCATTCCCGCATCAACTTATGTTTGAGGCAGAATACAAATTATCATAATTGATGGACAACTAGGCTATATCAGGGAAAGGACATCAGCGCAACCCAGCGCAGAGAAAGGAAAAATAAATAATGTACTGGATAAAGCCAGTGCATCAATTTCAGGTAATACCACCATAATCCTGTGAAACATTTTTGACTGTTGACGTTAGTAGGCTAATGTGTTTTATTGTCTGTAATAATTTCATCACCAACAACAACGCATCTGACTTAATATTCCAGTTTCTTAAAATTAAAATGTATTATATGATATCAACGAGGCAATATATGGTATATGGTATAATTATGGTTTCATTGAATAACACTGTTAAAATAGATAATGTAATACAAAACAAAACCTTTACATTATTACAAATGCCTGCAAAGGGCACCAAAGGGCTGATAATTGCTGTTGTTACACTTACAGGATGATCAAATATTTGTTTAATATTGACTAGGGATGTGCATGAGTACTCGATTAATCGATTACTCGAACCCATCTGCGACGATCGAGCATGAAAATGACGATCG